>MU382713.1:0-48920 GCA_022495115.1 Xylaria castorea | reverse complement strand
CCTCGCCCCCCCCGCCGCCCCGCCCCCCCCCCCCCCAGCACTGTTCGAAAGTCTAAATATTTACTTTTAATCTAATACAGCAGACCATTTGTATGCATCATAATAAACACATTAATTTAAGCTGCAATACATAAGCTTTGGTGTAATTTGTATAGTAAATTAAGTACTGGCGCTAAATCAATTCAACTGGTCATACTTAATTCAAAGACCCATACGTAAGGGTCAGTACTACTCCTGCTTACGTTTGTGACGAAGTGGAGTCCATACGGGTAGAGCATATAGTTGTACATTGCAGCCACAGCACGCTTGGTGATAAGAAAATCTCGTGACCTGAAGATGTGATAAACCGTAGTTTGACCGCGCTATGTTTTTACGCACACCATGCAGCACGTCTAACGGTATACGCCGTGAGGAGAACAACACGTGTAGTTGGCCAAGACTCGGCGGCAGATCATCCCCATCAGCGCCCAGCCGCGGAATCGTCTCGTCTCAGGTTAGGTATTCTCTTTTAGGGCGTAATCAGCCATAAGCTAATGAGAATGATTTTGTGGGAACTCGAAACCAGAACAGCGGAGCTGTGGAGAGTCAATAATTACCCCAGGTATGCAGTTCAGCAGAGATCAAGCCACGTTGTGACGTCGGCGCCTCATCGATGTACATACGATGTTGATATTGTGCGCCGTGCAGCAACAGCGAAGTTCTAGCTGTAGGTAGAAGTGAGCGTGTGAGCAAGTAAAGACGAAATAGAAGTGCTATTGTATAGTCTAGTATCTTGTTCGCATCTCTCTCTACGCTAACTGTAAATGCAAGGACTTGTTCGACCCACTTACTCGCAGGGAGCTTCGATTCCTACCCTAACCGAGGTTCTATTCTGCCGTATGGTGTACTTAGTCTAGTGTACAGTATACGTTTTTCTTTGAGCAGTCCTCGGATATGTTTGATAGCCGACAGTACTAAAGGTAACAGCGTCAAGTCACTCGGCCAAATGCCGCCTGAAGGGTCTATCCGACCCGTAATAAGAAATGCGCAATATGAGAATTCGACCCCATACACGTATCAGAGACGACCAATGCGGCGGCAAGGGTTTATGCGAACTGGTAGAATTCGAGGGCTACTACAGTGTTTGATTACGAAAGTGACATCGTCTTGGTAACGGGCGAGAGTCTCTCGGCGTCTTGGTATAATCTTGACAACATGTATAACAGAGTCTTATCTGTACGTAGTAGGATGCAGTGGTTTGAAAATGCTAGAGTGGACGAACTCTAGCCTATATAGACGAGATACCCGGCATTGCTATGTGCTTCCTCGATGATCACTTATTCTCCTGCGATGAATGACTTACAAAAGTAGTATGTGGCAACAAGCGGAAGACAGCTAACCAGGACTATAATAGTAGTACGCATGTCGTTCACCACGATACTTGCCTATAAGGGTTGGTACTCTTTTCACACTTCCGGCGGCTATGATGGAGATTCTCTGTGAATAACATGCATGATGCGGGGATGCGCCTCATAGGCTCGTCCAATGTCCCAGCTGTCCTTCTGATGCTCTTTGTGTGTAGTCTTACTGGTCCCATGACTCGCTTGTTGATATTTCGAGTAGAAGGTTGAATAGGAGAATATTATAGATAATATGTAATGATACTGGGGAGAATTATGATATTATTTTGAACTTTAAACAGACTATTACCCAGGCACACTTCTGTGTCTATTGTGCAGGCCTGTCAAACCGGCCCTGTGGAAGTTAGCGCGTACCCTGCGGCTCCTCCACACGTCAGGTGCTTATAATAGCCTTCCAGCATAGATAAAGTTCACTAAAGATATAACAACATGAGGACGTCAAAGCGCCTGACACAACTATTGGTATCATGGTGAAGAACTGTCACTAATCGAGAATATACACTAAACCACCCGTCTCCGAAATGAAGGTACAGGGTCCCACAGCATATGTCCTGCATTAGTAGCCTGACGAGACTATAATTCCACTCAACTTGGTGTGCTAGCAGTAGCTGGCTCGTGGGATACGCCACATAAGCGGCTTGTGATAAGTATGAAGGCTAAGAAGTATTCCATATTTACAAGTACCACTGTTATCACGCATTCGGCACCAATTCCGGGAGGTGGACAGTCTCCATTTCCCACACTTCCCACGCCAGCGCTGACGCCTGCTAGTCTAAGCCGTGATAGGCAGTAGTTTTCTGGGGAATAATTTAGGGTAACATGGCCATTGTGGAGAACGCCCTAACGGATGGGACTGGGGGGGTATGTCAGGGTTCAGCGATCCTCTCTATTGCTGGTTGTCTGTCCCGCGTGTGCAGCAGCTGTGGTGGTTTCGGTCGTCATGCTATTCGGTTGTGTAGACGTGCAGTAGACTAGTTCTAGTGTAGGGTAGGGTAAGGGTCCCCCCTGGGGAAGCCCACCAGGGTAGGACGGTCGGACTGCTGTAAGCACGCTCTTTGCTCATACCACTTACACCACACTACAGTAAGTACGTAGTGAAAGGTGCCGGGTGTCCTACAGTCCAGTACTTTGTTAAGTACCCTGGTGCCCAGAAATCCTATCTCAGAACATAATAAGCTCTTATACCGTGCCTTGCAGGCGGGTTAAGACTCTTTCTCGATTTCCCCCTCGTCACACTCTTCGGCCTCGCCTGTGAATATTCGGCTCCAAGGTTAAATGCGAGTCTGATTTGAAGAAGCTGGCTTTCCGCCTTTGGTTACACAGCTTGATCTTTGGTTCATCATATGAAAAATAACTGAACGAGCTGGCTGTCGTCTAGTACCAGGAGCAGGGTAGGGAGGCTTGCTGTGTCGTCGCCCAGGTCGGGTGTTCAGTACCAGAAGATGCCGACGTCTTCCACCGGTGATTCGCCTTTATCTGCTGGGGCTGCAAGCTCCTCGGGACGGCCGTTCCCTTTGCCTTCCAGAGATACTTTCTCAATCGATATCTCATCGCCGCAACTAAGTGCTATCAACGGGTCGTCGTCGGTCAAGTCACCAACGGGTATTAAACCTCAACGCAATCCAAGCTTCAGTCGGGAAGGAATTCTAGGTTCGGCGCAGAAAGCACGGAATCTATCGCAAGCGAACGAACAATCGGGTTCGGCTATTCTCGGTACCAATGGAATGCAGAAGTCACCAAGTGAAGAGGGAACGATAAACCCATTAAAACGACGGAACACAGACGCGACAATCGACTATCCCCGTAGAAGAGCTACGATCGCGGTAGGCTTCCCACAGCGGGCGCCTCGATTTCGATACCTGAAACTGATTTCTTTACAGTGTGAAGTATGTCGTTCCCGAAAGTCGCGGTGCGACGGTACTAAACCAAAATGCAAGCTTTGTACCGAGCTCGGTGCAGAGTGTATCTATCGCGAGCCCGGGATCAAACTCGATGCCGGGGATAAACTAATATTGGAGAGGCTGAGCCGTATAGAGAGCCTGCTCCAGATCAGCTTAGTGAACAACCACCCAAACGCGATGCAGCTCACCCACGACTCACCGCCAATGAGCAATGGCACGGCTCTTAGCGGTGACAACGTTATCTTACAGAACTCGTCGGGCAACTTCGTGTCAATCATCCCAAGCGGAGGTTTAGGGACTTGGACAAGCCATACACCGGGAACGAACATTTCCACGATGCCCAAGGTGCACACGAATGCCGCCTTGCATTTATTACAGTGGCCTCTGATACGAGATCTCGTCCAACGCCCATATGATCCCCAGATCATTTTGCAGTTGGAGCTGGCCAGAGAGCCTCTACACTCTCTGGCGAAGACCCCTTGCGTCGACTTATCAAACACAAATGCTTATATTGAGGCATACTTCGAAAGAGTGAATGTCTGGTACGCCTGCGTCAACCCGTACACGTGGAGAAGTCATTATCGCACTGCCCTGTCCACTGGTTTTCGCGAGGGCCCAGAAAGCTGTATCGTTTTGCTGGTACTGGCCCTCGGACAGGCCAGCTTGCGTGGCAGTATCTCTAGAATTGTACCGCAAGAAGATCCGCCCGGCCTACAATATTTCACTGCTGCGTGGTCACTTCTGCCCGGGATGATGACCGCCAACAGCGTTTTGGCCGCCCAGTGCCATCTTTTGGCGGCAGCCTACCTATTCTACCTAGTACGACCATTAGAAGCTTGGAACTTGCTATGCACGACGAGCAGTAAACTGCAACTGTTGCTAATGGCACCAACACGCGTGCCCGACGATCAGAGAGAGTTACTAGAGCGAATCTACTGGAACGCACTACTCTTTGAGAGTGATTTACTCGCCGAGTTAGATCTTCCGCACTCGGGCGTTGTTCAGTTCGAAGAGAACGTTGGTCTCCCTGGAGGCTTTCAGGGAGAAGAATCCGAAGCTGTCGGCCGAGATGACTTGTGGTACTTCCTCGCTGAGATTGCTCTTAGAAGGCTCCTCAACCGAGTTAGCCAACTCATCTATTCCAAAGATTCCATGGCTTCTACAACAAGTCTTGAACCCGTTGTCGCAGAGCTCGATTTCCAACTAACTCAATGGTACGAGAGTCTACCGCTCGCCTTACAATTTCCGTTCACACGGGCGGCTCTACCCGATCCGGTTCAGACTGTGCTACGATTACGATTCTTTGCTTGCCGGACTATCATCTACCGTCCGTATATCCTAGCAGTTTTGGACAATGAGCAGGCCGTCCTGGATCCCTCAGTACGAGAAAGCTGTCACAAGTGCCTTGAAGCCTCTGTCCGGCAGTTGGAGCACATATCTGCACAGTAAGTAGCCTTGCCCTGTATTCATTGGCTTGTAGCACAACCCTTTCCCCTTTCCCCCAGACCCCGGGTTTCCAATTTTCCCCCAATCTAACTATTTCCCCGTAGTCATGCCGGACATATGCCTTACCTATGGCAAGGCGCGCTTTCTATAGTGTCTCAGACGCTCTTAGTGATGGGAGCCACCATGTCACCATCGTTGTCGAATATCCTCTTAACATTAGTGCCACATAGAGAGGATCTAGATCAGATTATTAACGACGTAATCATGGACATTGAAAGGATGGCCGTCTTGGCACCCAGCCTCAGCTTGGCCGCCGAAATCATCAAGGAGGCCGAAGTACGCCGACGCACGTTTCTCAATAGCTGATGAGCTAATTCGCCTCAATGGGACCTCTCATTACTTCTACCAACGACGTTCTCCGTCTGTCCGAGAGCTGCGTAGACTAGGCGCCTAGCTGTCGGGTCCAAGTCTCCGTCTTTAGTGCGCCTAGAGGTCACTTTACACTATTTTTCAACAAGGTGACGTTAGTCCGCGTGCTCGGCATCGTCTACTTCCACGCCTGTCTGTCTTGGCTACCTTGCAGGTAGCCGCAGCATCATCCTGCTCGGTTATGCTCGGATCATCGGGGTCTCCCTTTCAAGCGAAGACTTCTTCCAGATAGAAGTGTCTGCGATGTGACACTCAATCCTGGGAGATGACACATACGGGTTTCTTCGCCGCTCTTAAGTCTCCTCAGCCTTACCGCATTCACGGTGGCGTGCAACTACTCCCCAAGCCGGCTTTGCGAGCCCGTTAGTTCACACAGCCGTTCCGTTTTGGTATGCAGCCACGGTCCAAAGCAAGTCATTCCGGGTCTCCAGTAGCCATGGCAGCTAGGGACGTGTTTCTCTGGGTTGCACCAGAACGGCCGGATTTGCAGCTCAAGAAGCAGGTGACGACGTATGGTTGGGCGGGGAAAACTCGTGGGTGAAGGTGATGGTTAGGCTATACGGTCCGGTGTGCCGTAAACTCCGCCAATCTCTTCCCTATTGCCGAACCAAGACAGGTTGAGACTCCAGAAGCAAGCATTGGATCCCATTTCCCCAACTTTACCCCGGACTCGTCAGGAACCAGATGCTCAATCACCAGCATTGCATATGCGCTACGTCACCCACGCCACGGAGTTCACTCGGCCAAATTCTTGATTATACTAATCTTTGCCATATTGCTTACACATTCATTCCCCTTTTGACGACGTCCACGAGCTCTGAACGCATTGAGGTTTATTAAAGACATTGACTTGGCTTGGAAACAAAAACGAGAATAACAGGGCTAGCTGGCTAGCTGTTCTTGGTTATATTTTCCGGCCCTTAGGCTGGCTATCTTATGTACCTTGAGTTTTCGGGAATTCTTGTCTCCTTTCTTGCAGCCTACGGCATTACCAAATAGTGTTCACATATATACCCTAAGGTGGCAACATCTACAATTTGTTTTTGGCGCTGGCTGGGGTATTGGCTGCATCCACCTACTCTACAGAACTGAGAATCTTAGCCTGTTGATTATTCTCGTATAGCCTATTGATGATAGTGAGAGTCCTAGTGCTCTTTAATTGATATCGACGGTTTAACGCTGTGTGTTTTTACAGAAGTCTATGCACTGCCACAATTGAAACTCGTCTCACAAGGTACTTACACCACAACACAATTCCTAACCCCATGTTAGAGCTTTCAGGCTACTTAGTCATAATCCAGGTCCGACATGTTGATCACTATTTTGAGCTAAACTCGTGGGTTAGGGCAGCAAGGCCAGCGTAGCGATTTAGCGATTCCAGTCTCGTTCCACCCGAACGGTAAATCTTTCTGTTCCATCCCGAACGTCGCGACTTTCAACACTGTAGTCTTAGTCATTTAGCGCCCAGCTTTTGACCCTCATCTCAGGTAAGCATCTTAAGATCTACGCCAGGATAAGATCATCGCATCAAGAAAAGATGAGACGAACAGGATTTCCGCGTCATCCAGCTGCTACGAATCGCGCTTCAACCTAATTACGAAGGGGTGAATGAAGACATATTCCATGAATCGGGAGTCCACACCGCCTCTCACGAACAATATCGTCCCCCGGTGTGCGACAGGTCGGGCGGTCATCAGACAAGAGCAGCGCTAAAGTCTTGGTATTTTATTTACCGGCGGAAATAATTAGCTGTTGAACTCTCAGGGGGGAGAGGTAACTAGCAGAATAGACCAGGGCCATTTATCAGTGCAGAGGTCGGTTCATGCGTCACAATAACAACCCCGAGTCATTCCTTCACATCACGAAGCATCCGTGATCTACCCAAAGACAGCTAACCCCTGTCCACCCCGCGTTTTCGCTTACTAGACTAGGTTGTGTCCTCCACCCTTGAGTATGCTGCGCGACACCCATTCCATCTTCTATCCTGCCCATGTTATCCACCCCCCATTAACAGCAGCCCCCAAGACATACAGCGCATAGTAGTAGCGCTAAAGACCCAGAGAAAGTTCCAGGTCGTACACTAGGTAGGGGGTCTGAGAAAGGATTCAACAAAAGTTCAGGCACCCTTCGTCGGGTTCCTGGTACCTGAAACAGCCGAGAGAAGCCGGCGCCAATGACTTTCATAAACCTTACGCATAGTACTGAGTATACATAACTAACTAGATACGTACCTCACATGCATATGTGAGTATTACCTACAAAGTTGAAATATGCGAGTGCACAGTAGATTAAATATCCAGAAGCCAAGGTGTGTAGTTCAATCTCTTCCATCGAATTCATAATCAATACCGACACTATCGCCGACGATGACACCGTGCAGCGCGGCAGAATAAAGTACCGAGATGATATATTCATAGTAACAGACAATCTACGATCCACATATTAACCTCGATAGACGCACTCGGGGCTAGACCTCACGTTTCCATTCTCCCTCCAACTATCATATCCCGGCATCATAGTACAGATATTAACACCCAAGCTATGAATTAACGGTAGTTACATAAGGTACAGCAACCAAACACACATTTACCTAATTCCATCCCCTCAAGTACATACAAAATACGAGGAGACTATAAAGATGCCGCATCTTCTGCAGTTCTATATATATATAGACACCTAGATCAAGTAGATACTTGAGCTTGGTTTTATCAACTCGGTTACCTTGTGGTACAAAGCTGTATAAATATGAGTGTATGTATGCTATACTAAATTCAAGCTAACTGTATACTACTACACATAGGATGTCCGTATGTGAGCCTCCAGATAAACTCCAACTACTGCAGTCCGTGTGCATTTGCATAGGGGGGACCTTACCAACTGTAGGCGCACTTTTGTACGACTACATATATATATGCACTCCACATTATTATACAGGCAAAGCACAATTAGCGGGTTCTGCACCTAAGACGAGTAACTTCTAAGTAGGTGTATATAAATCCGTCCATTATTACGTCAAGACGAGACAATACACGTCGTGACTATATCACTTTTAAGCGTAACGCATAGTTGTGTTCAGCGGAAGCGTAGCCGTCTTCTCCTTTAGGGACTTTGGACCGAAGCCGTCGAATGTAATACGTCGTCTTTTCACATTACGTACATATCAAAACGATTGGTAATTAGCAGCGCTGGTTAGCGTCGGTGGTGGTAGTGAACAAGAAAGAGTCTAAAAAGCTACTTAGATAGGACGACAACGCCCGGTAATAATCGGTAATAATAATCGGCCGTAAGGCATTGCGTATCGCGAATGAGGACAACGCTCATATATAGTAAGGCCACCCTGCCAGTCGTACAGTTCGTGGAAATATTTTTATCCTATCATGATCTGATCATCCAAGGCTATTTCCCGCTTTTAGCTCTGTTTCATCCCACCTATACGATGTCAATGTGTCACGCTACTTCCTCAGATATACCTACATAGGCAGGTTAAGCCGCATTGCTTGATGCACCTACTAAGACTATATGTATTAGTCAGAATTAGCTGATATCCGGGCGTGCAGTTGTACGTTACGGATAAATAGCCTTCAATTGGGAGGTTACGTGGAAGCCCTGCTGAGACCAGGAATGATGCGAATTAGACCTCCCCTTTTGAGACTGATGTATTATCAAACACTCGTATAGTCTTAAGAAGAAATCCAGAGGAGTATTGTATATTGTAGAAAAACATTTTGAATCGGGTAAGCACATCTCGCATTTCGCAACCCTGAACGCAAGCGTAGGTCAAATGTTGTAGAAATCATAAGCCAATAAATCTCAAAGCTGATATCTCCAATGTGCATACTCCGTCAAAGGCATATATCCAATTATAACACAATGATGAGGTGCCTCATGAAATAACGAAAATACTGCTCTGTCCCGAGGTAGCCTTGCTTGTACGTCAATATATCGATTCTGTCTCAACATCGTTCAAGCCGCAGACCAATGTGCCTCAGTATATAGCATATACAGTCTCCTGCCGTAGGAAGGTCAGGTGGGAAAAGCCGATGTGAAAATCAAGAACGGAACGCATGTCTTGCTATGCCACTACTTACGCGCATCCGTATCTGAGTCTATACACACGTAAAAAAACAGTTACGATATCACCCCTGTAACAAGGAACATATGTATATAGCTATGGCTAGCCTACTTACAAGAGGAATTCGAATCCTTCCGCGTAGCGACAGCGGTTTTTATCAACACTAATAGTTAATTCCTCATCGGGATCCTAACAACCATAAACAATCATAATACAGTAAGCTTAATAAGACTATATATCGGCTTATGTACAAATAGGCCAGCCCCAAGCCAGCTGCTCCTGCCAAAACCAAACCAAACCAAAGCTCATGTAAGAAACCCATCTCGTCTGACAACACCGAACGCCAAACTCACCGTGTTGAGAAGACTCACCTCGCACAAGCTCACCTGGTCTAGATAGTTAGTACAGAAGCCAATTTTAAGTGAGTTACGTATAATACTTCCTGTTGCACAAGAACCCGAGGCTTCTTAGGCAAGCAAGCGTCCCGTCACCAGCGATTGAAGGAAGTCCCTTCCGCCTCTAGAGAGCGATTCTATAACATTCCCACGAACCAGGACAACGACAACAACATCACAATACCGAAACACTGTTGTAATTATAACGACAGACCGTACCAAAGCTTTGATGCTCCGGTGGCTATAGTCGCTGATATAGTTACGGCCTGAGCCGCCGACCAATATCGAGCATCAGAAGTTGGAGTAAGAGACGGTAGACGGGATACCCAGCTTGTGAATAGGTATGATACACCACATGCGACGAACTGTTCATGCTCGGAATCTACTGCACAAGCCGCTCCTCAATAGACGACAATGGAATCGCGACGACGTGGGTGTGTCTGTAAGGTTGAATACATCCATCACACAGTCATTACGCTGTCATAAGGCTCAAAGTCGTAGAAGGCTTGAGACTACACAATAAAGAGGTTCTGGAGCTCTACGCGCAACAATAAGTGTTCAAGAACTCACGATCAGGGCAGAGATGCGTCCTCGCGCGTTAAGAAACAGACATATTTGCCTAAGGGCCCTCAATGATGACATACGAACATGTACCTTCGTAATCCGGTAGCGCCTCATTTCATGCTGCTAGCTCGGTATATACGTATAATTCACTATGGAAATGCTTGGCGCGGGTCTGACCCGGCAGGGAAATAGTTCCATCACCACGACCAACAACATTGTTGTCGTAGCACCCACATCCCCGCCCGTACTTCTCAATCCCGTCGACTCTGAGACCGTAAAGCATCGAAATAATCAAAACCACCAAGTTACCGAAACCCGCAAGCCCCCCTTCACCAAAACTGGTTGGGCTGAGAATACCGTCTTGGCCATCGCCGCGTCGTAGAAGAACGGCGGGCCACCTAATCCCCGGACTTCTTAATGACGATGGGCTTTGGCTCGGGCACGTAATCAGTGGTACCTCCCATCCTGAGTAGGAACACCTCGCCTGGGTGGTCATGAGGGTGGTTGTAGGCGAAGGTGCCCGGGAACCCGAGATCGAATGGAGCGGCGGCTTCTATCTCCTTAATGTCGTCCTCAGAGAGAGATAGGGTCAGAGCCTCAATGTTATCCTTCAAGTGGTCCACGTTTCTCCCTCCGACAATAGGGAAGACATAAGGCGTTTTGTGCATGACGTAGGCCTGAGCAATACTTGTGATGAGCGTATTCTTCCGTTTAGCGACCGCCTCGAGAGCCTTGGTGACCTTTATATCGTTTTCCGAAGGAGGAGCGGAACGCCCTTCGTTCTTCTTACGTTGTTCCTCCGTCTTGAACTTGCCACCACCGAGGGCGCCCCATGGAGCCAGGCCCATGCCCTCGTCCTTGGCCATGGGGATGATCTCTCGCTCAAAGTCGCGAGAAGCAGCCGACCAGCGGCCTTGGTACACAGAAAACTGACGTAGGCCATGGTTGCGAGCGTATTCGTTGGCCTTCGCAACGACCCAAGCGGGAGTATCGCTGACACCTAGGTAAAGAACCTTCCCAGAGAGTACAAGTGCGTTCAGAGACTGCATGACTTCTGGGATGGAGGTGCTGAAGTCCCACCAGTGCACGTAGAGCTAATTGTAATGTTAGTATTGCTATTACCACATGGGTTATATTGTGAACAACAGACCAGGTCAATATAATCCGTCTGGAGCTTCTGCAGAGATCGATTCACAGATACGTGCATGCTCTTGGTTCCATTGCCTTGGAAGTTGATCAAGAGCTCATCCTTATGGTTGGCTCTGTAGTTTGTCGTATATTTGGTTGCAATGACTGCGACTTTTCGTCAGTTACCCCACACTAGACAACAACCAGATGAAGCATTTGAGGCGACCGGGTTTGATTTTCGCTTCATGAATGCTAGAAATGTGCACCACCGGCCAACTATTTCCCTACCAATGCATTCCGTATCCGTACAGAGGATGCCACGCTCAGAAAGTGCAGGATGACAGGGGGTACCTACCCATTTGGTCTCGGACTCCACGATTCTTCATCCATGCTCCAATCCAGATCTCAGATTCTTCAAATTGGTAATTGCTAGAAGTGTCAATGAAGTTGCCCCCATTATCATAGAAAAAGTCGAGGATCTCGTTGGTGGTCTTCTGATCGCAAAAGCCCATGTTCTCCTTCCAGGCATCGCCAAAGTTCATTCCACCAAGACAAAGAGGGCTCACGCGAACCGATGCGGTGGGAGAAAGGATGCGGTAGCGAGCTAAAGGGCTCTTTGGAGCCGCTGCAACCGGTAGCCACGACATGTTGAATGGTCTGGTGTTGATTGGAAATGTTGGGGTTAAAGGAATTGTATGAATAGCTGTCTTTCTGTCCGAATGCCGTGGTGTTGGAGGTGGGCAATAGATTAGGGAGAGCTGGCTCAAGTGATGGTTTTATATAGTTATTGATGTAGCGAAACTCGTCCTGAGTTGCTCAAGTAATCATCAACCAGTTCGGCGTTAAGACTGGGAGGTGTCGCAGGGTGGTGATCTCACAAGTCTTGACAGGCGTGATAGTGATGTAGAGAGAGGGGATATGATCTCATCTGTAGACCGACCACTAAGACGTAGTATGTTTGCAACGCCAATAATCGGGTCTCGGGGTACCTTTTACAGGATTTGTATAGGATAAATTGAAGTGGAGAGTGTCTTCTTGCAATTAAGTCCGGGACTAGTGGTCAAGTAGTCATGTCCAACTTTGAGACCCTTTGTGCTTGCTCTAACAAGAGGCTACAGTGCATGTTCCGCAAAAGAACCGGCATATCAGACATTCGGCAGGCACAAACCCCCACCTACGTGCGGGAGGCGCACCATACAACAGGTACGGTAGCGCCTCGTTTAGTCCCGTATTAGTACTATTTGATTCAATGTTTTACTGGTTAATATTATTGTATAGGAATCCTCCCGTCTCGTGCGTGCATTTAGGAAACATATCTAAACGTTAGCTATACACTCATATATTACTACAACTGATTAAATACGAGTATCAAGGGAAAAGCAGATGATCTACACTCTCTCGAGTCTGGCTTATACCTGCACATTGCTTATGGGTTATTTCCGGCCCTTCATTTAAGTATGAGAGGTTCAACTACCTATTCAAGCTGCGTTGTTCATTGACTCGTGTAAGTCCGTTTCGCCCGCTGTTCCCGTCTGCCTCCACAAATCACCGAACGGCGCTAAACAAAGGCCGACGGACAAGCCAAAATCACAGCAAGATAGAGGTAGGTAGAGTCAATATTATCGGCGATATATTTCGAAAGCTGACACCATCAACAAGATAATCTCACATCCCAATGGATACCTAACATTACATGTCATCTATCTTAAGCGTGGGTAAGTTTGTCTGTCTACTTTGGCTTAACTAGGTATTATTATACAAGCTGTTCTGCCACAGTACAAAGCCCCTCTGAAATCGGGAATATATGTGATTTTTGATACAGAACACATGGAAGGTCCATAGGAGTTCTAATTACTTGAATATGTACATGCTCGCATTCATAGAACTACACGGGAGCCGGAAGGCCAAGCGAGCTATGAAGATGTATTAATGAGGCGGCCGGCAAGTAACCACTAGTTAGAATACCAGTTGCGACTCACCTACGACTCATCTAAACGACTCATCTAAACGACTCATCTGAATCGTCTACAGTAGGTAGCCCGAACCCATAACAAAGCCCCAAAGGAACCATATTCTACCTACATACTAGACTTGTTCACGATAATACATCATGTACCAACTCACAAATCTCCCGCGGCCGCCAACGCGTCCCTCAGCGCACTCCTCGCACCCTCTCTCACGCTCACCACAATATCCCCCGCCTTTCTAACCTCATTGACGAGCCCAACCCCCGCACCCGCCCAGACAGGCGCGCGGCCACCACCACCACCACCAAAGCCGCGATCCTCGCCCTTCGCCGCGTCCGCGAGGCGCTCCCGGATGACCCCGATGTCCACGCCGGCCTTCCAATCCCCGTAGCTCTCCGTCGCGAGGGCTCGGCCGTCGTACGGGCCGGGCCAGACGGTCGGGCCGCGCAGCTCGTCGAAGACGGCGGCGCGCACGGTCGCCGTCGCGCCGTCGCGCGCCGCCAGCACGGCCGCCCGGTACGCCGGGTGCAGCGCCGTCTCCCGCGCGGCGAGGAACACCGTCCCCATGACCACGCCCGCGGCGCCCAGCGAGAGGGCGGCCGCGACGCCTCTCCCGTCGACGATCCCGCCCGCCGCCACCAGTAGTGGTAGTGGTGTGGTGGACGGGCCCGCGGCGGCGGCGGCGGCGGCGGCGGCGGCGAAGAGGGCCGTGGTCTCGGGGAGCAGGGAGACCACGCTCGCGCCGCGCGCGAAGCCGTGGCCCCCGGCGTCGCTGCCCTGCAGCACGACGACGTCGGGCGCGGCCGTGCGGGCGACCTCGACCGCGGCGCTGGGCGTGCCGACCTGGATCCAGACTTTCGTGGCCGGGAGGGCGGCGCGCAGCGCCGTGGTCCAGACGGCGTAGTCGGGCAGGGAGGGCGCGGCGAAGAGCCAGACGAGCGCGGGCGGGTGGCGGCGCAGGGCGGGGAGGACGGGCTCCGGGGTTTTCAGATGGAAGAGCAGTAGGCCGACGCCGATGGGGAGGAGGTGCGTGTCTTGGTAAAATGCGGAGGCTGCGGGGTTGGACGATGAGGAGGAGGAGGAGGAGGAGGAGCCGAAGGTGTTCGAGACGTCCTCGAGCTGCGCCGAGAGCCCTTCCGTGTCGTCGAGCAGCCCGATCATCCCGATCCCGCCGGATCCCGTGACGGCCGTCGCCAGTGGCGATCCCGCGAACCCGGCCATGGGCCCGTTGATTATCACGGGACTCGCCGTCCAGGGGTAGTCTGCGCGAAGCTTTGAGGCCATTTTAGTTTCGTGGTAACTGGTGCTATCAGATGCGTGCGTGCTTAGTCGCCGTTTGGTTTTATCTAAACAGGGTGAATATGATGTATGAGGTGGATATGTAAGCAGTCTTATAGATTGCTTGAAGATCTAATTACACCCAGCCCTTTTACGCTATCCTACCCCCTCCGAATCGCGGATCTCCGCGGCGTCGTGCTCTTGTTGAGATGCAGTTGCTGTGGGGAAACCAGTATAGCTATTTATAAGAATTCTACGCTTCTTTGCAGTAAGAGGATTAGTATAAGCGCTTGACGTAAGCGAGAGGAATTAGAGGTAAAACGGCTCTGTTAAACAAACAGCAATGCGGTGCGACTTGAGCTTGTTCACTTAGGCTCTATGAAGCATGTTCGTTGGGCGGTGTTATTTATAGATAGAAAATTTAGATGAGAGTGAGCAGACATCGTGAATATGAGTAAGTTACGGCGTAAAGATCATAAACACTGATCGAGTCCTGCTACCTACGCTAAGCTTCTTACAAACTCAGGTCTCCTCTTTGGGGCCTTTTCGTGAGTTCCAGATTGTCGAAGACATAAGTGTTAATAAGCATCCGCGCAGTTGAACAAACGTTCTCCTCGGAGATCCAAAATCAAAGCTTGCGGTAAAATGGTCGGCATAACTGACACCCTACGTAGTGATCACTACATCAACTGCTTGCGCCTATGACGCATTGAACAATACTTTCTAGCTAGGTCTTTACAACCGACGACAGCAGGTGACATAGGAATATTTAAATGCAGATTCAGCTTCCAACATCATTCAAACGAGAATTAAGACATGGTACTTCAGCCGGTGGTTCTCCAATATGCAGCGTAGCTTCGTTCAACAAGCCTACTCGCATTGGCAGTGACCCAGACATTAAAAATACGTTATTTCACTCGCCAAGCGTAGAAATCACCTTCAGGCACATGTGAACCTTACACGTAGAGTAGGACTTGATATTAAGCTAAATGCCATGATTTCTTGGACACGGCAACTGTGAACGAGGGAGCGAACACATCCTCTCGCTTTTCGTGGTATACAGAGTGGTCTGGTATTTTCTTTCTCTTGAACGCCCGCCTCTCCGTTGCCTTCCCTGCCTTTCCGGGGGCAAAATGGCCCTTCCGTTCTCCAAAGTGAGACCTTAACACATGGACCCTATTTCAGCCACTTCCTGAGGTATCGTTGACATAAAAACTCGCTACATTTTGAATTGAATTCGCCCCTAACCATTCGACATAGATACCGTTGCTCCCGACTCGTATAAAAGACACTTGCGCCGCATGCATCGTATCAAAGGAATAAAAGGGGGTATTGTTTTTGTACCGGCTGGGCTGGGCTGGTACTCTCGAGAAATAGAGGCGTCGTGAATGTATCGCATTATCACATCACGACCGACCTGATAGAAAGGTGGCCGACGTAAACAACGTGCGTTGGCCACCATCGTAATTATCGTTTCGACGGCTTGTGGCCGTTCGTCTTTAAGATCCATCGTGGCTGAAATATAGTGTAAAATATGGCAAAAGAAAATCACCAATCCAGGAAAAGGCGATGTTGTGCAGGGTGATGTTGTATCCCGGCCAAATAAGTTGAGTTGAGTGAAATATTCATTTAGAATGACGTTCCCGACTTCCGCCGAGAAAATAACTTTCGTAATCCAATGGTAGAACGAACAGATCTCGGGTGTGCAGGGCTTTCTTGACCCAGCTTATTAGTAACCTCGGGTGGACGAGGTGATTTGGGTGGTGGTGAAGGCATGACGGGGAAATTCTTCTGCGGTAACTGCGGAGTTTGCGGAGCAAGAGATTTGTTCTTCTTGCGCTCGGGAGTCACTGTCGGGGTTCTCATGGCCAGGCCGGCGAGTTCTGGTAGTCGGTACTCAAAGCCACCTTCGATAACTGACAAGTTCGTTGCTGTCGTTGCTTCAGTCGATTGTGTCGATTGTGATTGTCGTAACCATGTTCGATCTTGACTCATTGCGCTACTCCCTTCACATTCTTCTACTTCTTCTCCTTCTCCTTCTTCTTCTTCTTCTCCTTCTTCTTCTTCTTCTTCATACTCCTCTTCCTCCTCCTCCAATAGCTCCTCTTCGTCATGATTCGTTGGGTTATACCGTTCTTCATCGCCACAAACCACGACATACCATCTGATGCTCTCACCTCGTTGTAGCTGATCCCGTAGTTTTTCCAACCACCCTGCCTTTTTACTACTGGCTCCAAACACTTTCCTTCCGTACTCGTCACTCGGGCCGTGCATGGCCCTATTGGGGTCCCGCTTCATACGTGCTTCGTACCGAAACATCTCATCAGCAATCGAAACTGAGGTGCCTACCCGTACAACGTGATCGGCCACATAGGCCCAAGGAGCACTGGCCATAGACTCATCCTTCGGGTCGAATTCCTCCAAAAGCTTTATTGGTGGCGACGTGTCGAAATAATCGGAGTTTTTCGTGTTGATCGACGATGGTGACAGGAGTGGTAAGGGAGGGAATGGGATCGAATTTGTGGCCTCATCACGCCCGCTTGTTCTCGGCCGGCCTAGCGATTTATTACTCTGTCGTGACGCGCTCCTGCTCCGCGTTTTTGTACCGTTCCCGATGGAATGTCTTGGGTCTTCTGAACCGTGGTAGTCGGAAGAGCTGGTGCGTGAGACGTAGGAGGAATCATTGGAAGGCGCGTGATGGTGTTTTCGATAGGCGGGTGACGGCGCGTTTCGAGACGGAGGATTAATAGGGGGGAGGAAGTTGAACGAGTCGTAGAAATGCTCTATGATAGCGGCCTCGCTTGTCGGCGCAACAATCCATTCGGTGGCGCCGTCTTCGATGTCATTTTTGACGATGTAGTAGCGAACGCTCTTCCGATGCCAACGGAAGCCGTGGCATAAATAGGTCGGCATTCTGCAGCTTGCAGAGGAGTCGTCACAGTGGCTCGCGGCTCAGGACTCAGGACTCAGCCGATGCGACGCAGTAGGTGTCGAAGTGGCGGCTGGAGAGCCGAGATAGAGTGTCGCGACTCAAGGAACGGCTTTCCGGTGGCTGCCGATTTGGTCACTGGCGGAGAATACAATTCATGGGACAGTAGCAATTCGAATTCCAAATTCCTGAAATCCGGGGCAGTTTATGGGGGGTGTCGCTGGAGCTGTCTAGCTATGTTCCGACCAAGGGCAAATGGACGTGTGGTGGTATTTCATTAAGAGGAGCCACAAGGGCGTAGCCGTATTTCTGGAGCGGATGGATGCAGGGAGAAACCTGAGGAGGTGGAGAAGAAAAAAAGGGTCGAGTTCGATAGATGGATGAGATGCACGGTACGAAAGAGATGGGGGTTTGACGAGGAGCTGGGGGGCGGAACTGCTGCCGCACCCAGATCTCTACTGTACTGTACAGTATCGTGTAGCACTGCAGTGGATTTCGTCAGACCATTCTAGGTCATGTCTATACGTATCAACCGTCTGGTCAGGGCGTATGCTGTAATCGTATACATTCTGTTGTCAGCGAAAAGTCGACGACGGGTAAATACAACCAAACGATGGTAGTAATAGGTAATAAAGGATGAGAGAAAAATGACCGGCTAGTCGGCTCGACCCGGACCCCCTAAATATGGTAGGTTTACCGAGCTCCGTACATCACACCACTGGGCAGACACTGGCTTGACTGGGAGGCACACGCCAACGTGCAATGCCTACCTGACCAACGAAGCCAAGTATTGAATGAGGATTGGCGCTCGTACAGCAAGCAGACGGCGGGGGGGCTTCTCGCACATCAGCTTTTGCTACTCACACATCAAACTAGCCTTTTCTAGTAAAGAGCACCACAAAGCTTCGGTTTGCTCCAAACTTGGTTAAATTTATATGGGCACTTAAGCATACCCCAGCAGAGCCCTAGTCTTCCTAAGAAAATTAACTTAGAAATACGGTCTGGATTACGCGCGGTGTAGCAAAAACACAGCCACAACTAGCCACAACCAGCCACTCCACACACAAACCGTGGATCCACTTGCACTACCACTTACCCATATTAACTGCAGGTGTTGTTGGTCTAAATCTATTGATACCTCTATTTTGGTGGCCGCCACAGCTAATTTATTGTACCTACACTTGCGACCGACCGAGCCAGACTGTTGTTTTTCGACTCCCCACTACATCCATGAGACCTGCTGCAAATTCTATACAAATTTGGTTAGAATAAGAGCGGGAAGCATGGAGCCACGGGGATGTTGCCGAATAAGGCTAGTTTGATGTGTGAGTAGCAAAAGCTGATGTGCGAGAAGCTCTCCCGAGCAGACGGGCGGGGGCTGACAGAAAAGCCGAAGGATTAGGTGAGCGCAGTTAGATGATTATGAAGACCTACCTGTACTTAGGTAAGTCGATAGGTACTGAATAAGTAGATGCCGTCAAGCCAACAACCGATTGTGTCGGTAGTGTACACTACTAATCTGAGGTTAGTCTAGTCTAGTGTACTGCACTGCACACTTCTGTGGTGAACATACAGTAGCACGATGCTAGCTACGATGTGAGCCCATCAAATGGTGATGAACACAACCACCCCCTGTTTATGGAACACAATGTGGTCGTAATAGGAAGGCTCGCGAGGGGTTCGATAAATGAAACGGAGGAGTTAAGGTCTCGAGAGTTGAGCACCGGTCTGAATCTGAGGCCAGTTGTTTTGTTACCGGTAGGCTGTGATGGAGACCTCGGGTAGACTGGATGTGATTGCTATTGATTTTCACTATCTCTTAGGTGTTCTTGGACTTTCTTGGACTTGCTTGGACTCCTTGGACTTCCTTGGGCGATGTTTCGAAGCCTTGGCGAAATTACGGCCTAGTAGTTACTTATGCCTTAGTCTAGTGTGGTAAATCTTCACGGGAATGGCCGGGGTACGCCGGACACTGCACTGTACAGCAGGTTGGCACAATGAATCGATGCTGTGGTTTCATCGTGTTTGTCCAGCACACAAAGGACACATGGTTCGGTCTAGAAGATGATGTTTAACTGGGACTTGGCTGGGAGAGCGAAAACGAGATATTTCACTCTTACCTACGTCAGACCCTAACTAAGCCAAACAGCAAAAGAGAGAGAGAGAAAGAGAGTCTTGGCGAAGTCTCAACGCTGTGAGTGCAAAGGTGGGGTCCTACTGTACTAATTAGGATGGTAGGCTACTTATCAGCCAATGAGACCACTTCTGATCCTTGCCGGTTCAGTCGATAGCCGGGGTTCTGGCCAGGGTTCTCGTTAGCGCTGCGGTGGCTTACACTACAGCAGACTGGCCGGGGTTCTGGTCAAGGGACTGGCGGTACAGGCAAGTCTAGATCAATCTAGGAAATATGCTACGAACATCTAGGTACGCCGACGGCAGCTAGAGTTTCCGGCCCCGTCTGATTGGAGTCTCTAGCGAGCGTGTTGCCTGCCGCCGCACAAATGCAGCGGCGGCATGCAACTCCAACTGTGTGCGCCACCTGAGCAGAAACCTGAGTACCTGCTATTACTGTAGGTAGGCGAGTTAGGTTCCAAGGCTGCTTGCTGCTCTCGCCCAGAGTCTTGGTGATTCATCAGTAGTGAATCACTACTGCTTAAGTAGTTCATCGTCTATCTAGCTCTTACACGACAAGAAACCAAGACACTACACGTAGGTACCATACGCACGCACGGATGGTGTAGGCAAATAGTGCTTACCACCCAAATGGCGATATAGGTCAGGTTCTGGTCAGATAGTTAGTTACCAAAGCACAAGGTAGTTAGAAGCAGTAGAATCTGACCAGTGGCCAGCTGCAAGATTGGCAGCCTGGAGTGGAAGCAACAGCAGTGGATTTTGTGGGCGGAGCATGCAAGCACGAAGATCTCTGATGTCCTAGGAGATGCCCTTGACGCGGGTCAAGATACGGTATTCGCACCTTTTCCTCCGGTCACGGACCGGGGGAGAGCCCACAACCAATCCGGGTGTATCTTATGAAGGAAACGATGAGATTAAGGCTGCAGGAATAATAGACGCCCTACGTCCCGTGCCGAACTTTCGGCACCGGCCCGATATCGACCGGGATTCACGACAGAACACCTAACTAAAGCTTCCGAAGTGCCAAGGGAGGTACACTAGAGAGCTTCGCGCTATCGTGGCAAGTAAACTGGGTCTCAAGATGTTGGATTGCCGAAAATGGAAATTCTACATACAGTAATACTCATCATGTATCATACATATGCACTTCTGTCGATCTCGTTAACTTGGTAGCATCGTACAGGCATGCTCTGCTATCCCTTGAAGTGCCGCGCTCGGCTCCGCCACATCGAATGGGGCAGCACCCTGGGAGGCGCGCAGAGCCCAATTGGGCAGATCGTTCTTGGCAAACTAACATATAATGTCTTCATTGAGTGTTTGCAATCACGTGAGAGCCCTCCTTGGATGTAACGGAGCTGAGGGCGCAGGATATGATATGTACAGCACATGTTACAACTCTGTTACGTCCTTATTCATGGATTGATATTGGGCAACGAGATCGACAAATACGGCGTAGTTACTTGAATGGCATAGATAGTGCGTGATTAGTTAATAGGGTGGGCAACTTAGGGGACTTTAGGAGTTTCAGCAATGAATTACTCAATATGTTCTTCCTCTGAGAAGCTAATTGTGTAAATAAAAATTTAATATTCAAACGCCTACAAAACAAGAGCATATATACATATGTTACAGAAAACATCAAAGATCTTGGATGGTATCATATAGCTGGCCCATCGGCCGCTATCTTCGCAGAGTAAAACTACACATCGCAAAGGAAATAGGCAAACTCACCATTGGTGGTGTCTTATCCTCGATAGTGCTAAGAAATCATCTTCCGGCAAACTCTCAAAAGCTTTTTGCGCCCTATGCATAGCTTCTACAGCCTCTTTGGTTCCTATGTCGGTGGCTTCGAGGCGAGCTATCTTGAACTGTGAGGCAAGCTTTGTCATGCGCTGTACAGATCTATGTCGCGTATGCTTTTCGGTGCACTTGAAACAAAACTCGCCAATAGTGCCACCGTTTGCGAGCGTTTCCGGAAGGGTGTGAATAGTATCCTGGGCAATCAGGCGAGGCTGTACTTGATGCATACAACCCGGGTGAGTCATACTAGTCCGGCAAAACGGACAGGACTTGTGGCTGGTAAGCCAGATATTTATACAACCATGACAAAATATGTGTCCACAAGGAAGGATGGCAGTTACGCCTGGATGAGGGTTATCCGCTGAGATTGCCATTTTTAGCGGCGCCTGTTGACAAATTTGACACATGAGATTGGTGGGTGAATCTATCAAGAACGTGACTTTAGGTGATGGTACAAAGGAGTCCTGGTTAGGGATTTTCTCTCCTCTAGTATCTTTAACTGGGGGCATCGTATGAAACTGTCTTAAGAAGCCTCGTACTAAATACTTGAGATAAGCTGTGGCATCTCGAGGCTTTTTATTCGACGATGCAGAATCCTCAGAGCTACTAGAGCCTGCGTCGCTACGAGGTGTATTGGTGCTTCGCTGTTGATTCTCGCGATATTCTGGCTGCGGCTGTTCATTACGGCGTGGCGAGCCTGTCGTAATATCTCTCCACTGTTGTATTGCGGCAGATTCTATCTGTGGCCACTGAAGCGGCCTATTTGAGGGCCTTGGCTGACGGTGAGGTCTATGAGGAATCGCGTACCTGGTAGGCATATTCTCTCGGTGATGGGGGAACTGGTTGGTGCTTGTTTTGGTTGAATAGCTGCTATTAGTGCTACAAGGTGATAACGGGATCTCTTCATCAATATCGTCCCGTACGGCGATTAGACCTAGGAATTTACCGCCGTTGCTGATGACCTCTCTATAAAACATCTCGTTTGGTGGGAACTCACTGTATCAAGTTATAGAACTTTTAGGTGAAAGGGGGGATCCGGTATAATGGCTTTATTCTTCTGCGATTGACTTTTGTTGCGTATTTGCTTTCTTCGTTGACGAGGTTGACACCTGAGGTATTATATAGTGGTAAAGACTTTGAGTTATGATTACAACAAGAGCTTTGTTATTGTCTATAAAATTGTTCGGTGCCAAGGGGCTGCATCCAAACTAAAGTTGCACATAAAGAGACAGACGGACATTGGTAATTCCATAATAGCATTGAGATTAACAAAGAGAGAGAATTATAGGAGATCTGGGCGTATTGGTGAGACTGGATAAGTGTAGATTAGAAGAATGAAGCGAATTGTATCGAAAATGAAATGATACTTACCTATCCATGTTCAGTGCACCTACCCTAACGAAGTAGCCCCACTGCAAGTGTGGGGAAAAAGGCTGGAAGCAGATCTCTAAATTTCTGCCCCCATCTTCAGCCTTGCTACAACGGCAGTACCTAGTTAGTTACCGCCAGCAGAATTCAGTGCATTCTCATTTGGGTCCCGGTAGGTAATTCGTCAAGCCCACCTCACCAATTACAAACCGACCCATTGCAACTCCCAACTCGCGGCACACCTCTAAATCGCCACGCCAATTGTCCGTAAACCGCATCGGATTGATTGATTTCGGATCAGAACGGTAAATCCCCACCCAGACTTGCCTCGTCCAAAAAATGAGGCTCACGGCCGAGCTCCTGCAGAACTCGCCGTCATGGCTCAACGCGCTGAAGGAGCGCGAGCTGGACCTTCGAGGTACGTCAGAAAAGAACAGATACTACACGTCTATTTGATCTAGTCGTCAAGCCAAGGAAAGAAAGAGCAGAGTTGATAGCGAGCCCTTTGTCGGCCTGAATAGGACACCGCATTCCCGCCATCGAGAACCTGGGTGTCGCAGGTGTATGTTTACTCCTCTTTCTTCCTTCTACTTGTCTTCGGTGTGTCTGTCCCGCTGGTTACTGACCCGTTCGTCTTCATCCGCTCCAGCCCCAGGATGCCATAGATCTAGTCGATAACGACATCCAAGTGCTGGGTAACTTCCCGCTCTCTCCACGGATACACACGCTGCTCCTGGCGCGCAACCGCGTCTCCTCCATACAGCTGACGCTCGCCACTTCCATTCCGAACCTCACGAACCTTCAACTGGAGTCGAACAGCCTGAACGAGCTCGCAGATCTGGACCCGTTGGCCTCCTTCCCGCGGCTGACGCATCTGGTGCTGCGCGACAATCCCGTCACCAAGAAAGATGTAAGCATGGTTCCCACGGCTCGGAACGACTAAGGGGTAGAGTAGGAGAATCAAGATGCTGACATAGGCTTTACTGTATTAAAGCACTACCGGTACTGGGTCCTCTGGCGTTGCCCCTCGGTGCGGTTCCTCGATTACGCCAAGGTGAAGGATGCGGAGCGCAAGCATGCGAAGGAGCTATTCGGTATAGCCGAGTCGCCTACGGACCTCGCAACGAAGATCATGAACGTCAAGTCCAAGACGTTCGACACCTCGTCTTCCCTCGACAGCGGGGGCGGTGCTGCCGGCCTGTCGATGCGCATGTCTAGGATCAAGCTCACCGATAAAGAGAAGAAGCGGCTGCAGGACATGATCAAGCGGGCAACAAGCCTGGACGAGATCACGAAACTCGAGTCAATGCTGAGAGAGGGTAGGCTGCCCGCTGGTGTTCACGTGAATGATGAGATGGAGGAATGAGACGACGTGTAGATGAAATAGTTAAGGCAACGATGGCAATGATCTCTAAGAGCCTGAATAAGCCTAGGACTATCTAGGTAGTCTATTACTATGAAGATGTTGAGATCTGATATATACCCACAAATAAAGGCGATGTTATTGTCAGTCTTGCATAGGCATTGAAAACCACCCAGGTGCGGACTAATGACTCTCTTCCTATGATAATACAACGCGTGGTTTTCCTCTCCAGATGTCCTCTATCGAGTGATGATTCATACAAGAGGGCAATTACTCG
Organism: Xylaria castorea; assembly: GCA_022495115.1. Classification (NCBI taxonomy): domain Eukaryota; kingdom Fungi; phylum Ascomycota; class Sordariomycetes; order Xylariales; family Xylariaceae; genus Xylaria; species Xylaria castorea. The sequence continues at coordinate 24,470 of MU382713.1, read as the reverse complement.
AGTTGCCAACTACGATCGCCCCATTCCATCTCCGTGTTCAACTTTGCCAGTTTCCACGATGTTCCTCCCAAGGCCCAGCCGGCCAGTCTCTGATGCCCGTTTTGTCGGCCGTCTCCTAATCAGCCATGTGGACATCTTCGTTATCATCATCATCATCATCGTCATCCTCCCTATTCGCCCGTCTCATCTCATCCTGTAACTGCTCGTTCGGATCCATCGACGCATCGTCTTCGCTCACGATCTTGGCTCCACTAGCACCCACGAAACTAGCAATGCTATGATTTTTACCAGCGCCACCACTACCACTCGTGCTCCCGCGCCCTCCTTTTTGCTTCTTCCCGTTAATCTGCCGCGGCGGCGTCGGGTGCGAGTCCTCGGCAGCGGCCGCCGTGGTCGTGGTCGTGGTGCTGCCGCCACCACCTGCCTTAGCGGCGCCCCCGCTTAGATTGGCCCGCGTCGCGGCCGCGTGTGCCTTGATCTGCTTGTAGGGCACCGTCTTGGGGATGATGTCCTCGAGGAACTGCAGGTTGTCATGGTGAGAGACCGCGTTTGCTGTGGGGACATGTTAGTGTCAGGGAATGGGCGAGGTGAGAGTTCGGGATTGGTACGTGCCTAGGTCCTTGTATTGGATGTTCCGTCTGGGCTTGCGCTCTAGCTTGGCCATGTTCAGGCCTTCGCCGGCAAGATGTTGGATGAACATCTCCTGCGCGGAATAGTCAATGCCGGGCTGTCATCGACTGGTTGTGAAAAAGGGGCGAGTGACTTACGGTCGCTAACGTGATGACGAATGCGGCATTGTTGGAGCAGATGCTGATGTCTTGATCTTGGGCGATGATCTTCTTCACCCTTGATACTATTGGTATTGGTTGGTTAGTGCCTACGAGTCGAGTTTCTGAAGCAGTTACGTAGGCATATAAATTCACTTACGTGGAAGCTGGGCTTGCCCGGTAACCTCCTTCCGAGGGGGAATCGCTGTTGTGTTGTAAGGCATGATGCACGATAAAATCTATGCCTACTTCTCTGAAGGATGGATTCTGGAGTTGTATTAGATCTTGTGAGCAAATATCCGGCAATCGTAAGATGTCCGAAGGGTTTGTCGTTTGCTTGTAAATAGTAGTTAGTAAGGCTATACTATATCATGTGTACTCTCATCTCAAATAAATTTGGACAACACTCCAACAACAGATTTGATACTGATCGGTGTTGGTGAACCGAGCAGCCACTCTTCCCAGCAACCTAAGACGTTGAGAGCTGTATGCTGGTGATAAATTGAAAGTACGAATGATAGACCGGGTGAGGTGAAATAAAGCAGAGTTAAAACTAATTCAACAGATTTACTTACCTTTGCAAATAATCTAGAAAGGGTATCAAAGCTATATGTATGTCGATGAGGCTCGTCTGTGAGGTTACTATTGTCTATACGCGTGGATCAAGACGCGACCCTATTAAAAGTCAGAAGCGGTAAGTAGGTAATCAACCTAGGGTCTTGGCGCACACTAGTTAGCTGTAGTTACAGCGCAAGTGGTTCCTACCGGTCCACTGTCCAATGCCCGCAGTAGCCAAGACCGCTTCCAGACCCCTGGTACATACAAGCCGAGCCAACACCTCTAACAAGATCATCATGTGCTGCTGTACACTACAATCCTGGCGCAATTGAAAGCTTAGAGCTTTTATCTCTCCATTACATCAACAACGAGGAACAGCTCATTCATTGGCCATCATCGGCCGTATATATTTTCATACACCCTACGCACTATTTATCCCATTCGCAGTTAGAAATAGAGGCCGAGCGAGAATGTCCAGAACGTTGGGGCGATGAATGCACAATCTTCCTCGGTCTCTCTCGCCCGTCCAGAACCCCTCCGACGACCTTCCGTGGGCTCGAGATTCTCTTACGCTGTATCTACGGCCGAGCGAGGCGAGGACGGCAATGCACCTGCTCAGAGCCAGATCGAGGAGGAGATCGCCGAAATCAAGAGATATGAGGTACGTTTTTGCGCTCGCTCAGAAGAGCCTATTCGCTTGGCCCGCGTCCTGACTTATTTACCTAGGATTTTACGACCATAGGTACACAATCAGACAACTCCAACAAACCCTTTGACACCTACTAAGCTCCGTCAACAGACTGGGTACAGGATGCGGCCCAGGAACGAATACGACGGAACGCGCAACGGAGGAAGGCGGCCGGACTGTACAACCACGGCAAGGCCTCTTGGAGATACCAGCTATGGGAATCCTACGACGCTGCTCAGGGATGGATCGTTGTCACTCTCATAGGCGCCGCCATCGGTCTTAATGCTGCATTCCTAAACATCATAACCGAATGGCTTGGCGACGTTAAAACGGGCTATTGTACCACAGCCTTTTATCTCAACGAAAAGTTCTGCTGCTGGGGTGAAGATAACGGCTGTCCACATTGGCATAGCTGGACTGGTTTCGCGCCGGCCAATTATTTTATCTATATTCTGTTTGCGGTAAGCTAGAATCCCTGGCTTCTGTTGCCAGTTTTGGAAGCTGAAGTTTTGTAGACTATATTCGCATGCACCGCGGCCACGCTGGTGAAATCTTTCGCCCCGTATGCGGCTGGCTCGGGTATCTCGGAGATCAAATGCATCATTGCCGGCTTCGTCATGAAGGGATTTCTGGGATTCTGGACGTTACTCATCAAGTCCGTTGCCCTCCCTCTTGCTATTGGGTCTGGCCTGTCGGTGGGAAAGGAGGGCCCAAGTGTGCATTATGCAGTTTGCACGGGCAATGTTATCTCAAGGATGTTTGACAAGTATAGGCGTAATGCTTCAAAGACCCGAGAAATCTTGAGCGCTTGCGCTGCCGCTGGTGTAGCAGTCGCATTTGGTAGTCCTATTGGAGGCGTTCTGTTTTCCCTGGAAGAGATGTCAAATCACTTCCCCCTCAAGACTCTATGGCGGAGTTACTTCTGCGCTCTCGTCGCAACCGCAGTGTTGGCGGCGATGAATCCTTTCAGAACTGGTCAACTTGTTATGTTCCAGGTCAAATACGACAGATCATGGCATCTATTCGAAACAATTCCATACATCTTTATTGGTATTTTCGGAGGCTTGTATGGCGCGTTTGTTATCAAGTGGAATCTCCAGGTGCAGTCATTCCGGAAGAAGTATCTTAAAGACTGGCCTATCCTCGAAGCGACTATACTAGCTGCAGGAACAGCTATTATCTGCTATCCGAACGCACTCCTACGAATCGACATGACAGAAAGCATGGAGATTCTATTTCTTGAGTGCGAAGGGGCTGAGGACTACCATGGGCTATGCGAGCAGGAAAGATTCTGGTCTAATGTACTATCTTTGACGTTTGCGACGGTGATTAGGATCTTCCTAGTCATCATTTCCTACGGCTGCAAGGTGCCAGCCGGAATATTCGTTCCTTCAATGGCTGTTGGCGCCACCTTTGGCCGCACAGTTGGGATCGTCATGCAGGCCATCTATCACTCAAACCCGGATAGTGTGTTCTTCTCGGCTTGTCTTCCAGACGAACCATGTATAACGCCCGGCACCTATGCCTTCTTAGGTGCTGCGGCTGCGCTGAGCGGTATCATGCATATTACTGTCTCAGTCGTGGTTATCATGTTTGAGCTTACGGGTGCCTTAACCTACATTCTGCCGACTATGATTGTTGTGGGCGTTACGAAAATCGTATCAGAGTTGTTTGGCAAGGGTGGTATTGCTGACCGCATGATCTGGTTCAGCGGCTTCCCATTCCTTGATAACAAAGAGGAACACAACTTTGGCGTTCCGGTATCAACCATCATGACGGGTGATGTCGTGACCATTCCCGTACACGGAATGACTCTCGGAGCCATTGAGGATCTTCTCAAGGAGCCTCAATACCAGGGTTTCCCTATCGTCGAAAATGTTCGTACCAAGATCCTTGTCGGGTACATTGGCAGGACAGAACTACGATACGCAATCGATCGCTTGCGTCGCGACCATACTATGGCTATGAATCCACAAGCCAAATGCAACTTCTCCCCACCGGCAGTAACCTCCATGATACCTATGACGCCGATTGTGACGATCAATCACCTGGACTTTAGCACATCATCAGCCTCGATCGATTTCAGCCGCTACGTGGATGCCACGCCCGTGACAGTGCATCCGCGGCTCCCACTAGAGACGGTGATGGACATGTTCCGCAAGATCGGGCCCCGAGTGATTCTCATCGAGCACCACGGCAAGCTGATGGGGCTAGTGACGGTCAAGGACTGTCTGAAGTACCAGTTCAAGGTGGAAGCGTCGGAGAACCCGCGCGAGGAGCGCGAGATGGCTAATGGCCACGAGAAACTATACCTCGTCATGGAGCGCATAGCCAGTTGGTTCTCGAGCAAGGTGGCGGATGTCAGCGGGGGTCGGATACGGCTCGGCAGCGGCAACGAGGAGACGAATGCGTTGTTACGTGGCGGCCACGGACAGATCATGGATGGCGATGAAGATGTAGGCGATTTCGATGGCGTTGAGCTTGAGAATAGACGACGATAGACGGTTTTGGATAATGGATATAATTTTTAACCTTTTTTGCCCTCGGGTTTGATCACCTGAGGATGTAAATCGCTGAATGGCTTATCCTTACCGTGCTCTAGGTCCTGTGCAGTTGATTCAGAGCTGAATCGCGGATCTGGTTATGTCGTAGATTCGAAAACGCAGCTTGAGTGAGTGAGTATGAGTTGCATAGAAATCGAAAACCAGACCGTTGCTTTCTCGCCTTCCGTAATGCCAGCTTCGACGAACGTGAGCTACAAGGTACCTATGTGCCTGGCGTATTCGTCGGAGGCCAATGACATGCATTCGAACACCTCTTAGGACGGGCGTACGGATGAGCGGAATATACTAATTTGGAGTGTATACCTGGCGGGAAACCCTCGTGCCTGAGTAACCTTTGAACCGCCGGCTGCCGAATCGTTACCGGGTCGCGAACTAGCTTTAGCTGATATTTTGTATTCCTCCGTTTCAACCAGCGGATTAATCTGGAACCGGTTGCGGCGATATGCACTCGCGGAATGGCACTATGAGAATTGGGTTGAGTTGGACTGGGTTGAATCGTCATGAATTGTACTGACGGCGGTCCGGGCGCCTGGGAGTACTCCTGCTTGAGCAACCGGAATTAAAATATAGATATATTTTAATCGGCACTTAACTTTTTGCCTGGGCATGGCTTGATCCGTCGCTCCAATATGCATCGCGGCTTAGGTAGTCGGATCATCGCGCGCATAACGAAACATCGGTTGGAAATGGAGTTTGATCATTAAAGATGCGCCTGGATTATCCGGGCGAGGATGGGATCGGGATGGATAGACACAGATAGACACCGGATGATATGCCAGTCTAATGCTTCTCTAGGTCGTGTAGGTGTAGGTGATATTCGTACTATACTATACTATATGGTAACCATCATGCAAGCGTGTTTATCAACATGGCCGCCGTCAACTTGTCGGTGATGGCGCCGTATAGAGGCCTGGGTAAACAACTTCACGAAATTTGAGTAACCCTACGCTGGCATTCAATATCCGCTTAGCCAGATCTCGCAACTGTTAGTAGGGCGATGAGCTCGCTAGAGCAGCTTGCGTGGCTATCACCTGATTAGTTGGTCTGTCCTCCTGTATCTAAGATAGCTTCTGGTTTGGGCTTTATGCTCGGCAAGAAAGGGTTAACTTAGTTACTGCTGTTAAATATTTGAAGAAAAGAGTCATACAATGTCGATGTTGTTTTTATTGGAGTTTATTCACTTGGAAAGAGGTGCGACCTTTCGCATGGTATGATTAGAGTGCTTAGGCAAGCCTCACGCACGGTTGACATACGCTGTTTCACTATCACTTAGGCCAGTGGCCTGCTCTTCGCCTTTTTCTACTTCGTAATTACTACTATGTATCTCATCAGGATCTCAGTACTGCGTTCAGAGGAAGTTCATGAGGATCTGCCCTGAGACTCTCCTAGGGCAGAGTCGCAGAACTGTCCAACTAACCCCTTTAAAGGTTTCAGGCTTTCTACCAATACGCTTGCTGAGCGAGACGCGTGGAAAATATCGTCTCTTACACATTAAAGACCTACTCTCCGCGAAACTATTCGTCCTGGAGCAGTTCCTTGGCTGTTGGCCGATCGCGCCAGTCCATTGGCATAATTTTCAAGATGAACTCCTTATCCTCCTTGTGAACCTCTCGCTCTGTGACGAACCGGAACGGTGTCATCTTTTCTGGCGGTATCATTCGCATGAGATACACGATGGACGTCAATGTTTCTTCATCGAAAGTCTCTTGGACCTTGGCCGGAAAAGGGCCAAAATAGCGGAATTGCGATTTTAGGATTTCGAGGTTGTATAGCTCATCACCGTAACGGACACCCTTGGGACGAAATATGTTGAAGTCGCCACCGTATATCAAGCTTATGAGCTACGAGAAGAGAGTTAGATATTGTGTTGGCAGAGCAATTGAGAAGAAGAAAACTTGCCACAGTGCCGAAAGACCAGATGTCGGTTCCTATGTTCCAGAAGACTTCTGTAAGGAATAGAACCAGTGACATTAAAGATAACTATTCTATTCAACTAACTGAAGTTCAAGCCTTCTACATATAGGCGAAGCTCCTTTGTCTAAGGAGCAGGCAGCCATAGAAAAACAGAAGATTCTATGCCCGACCATGCAATGCAATGGGTTCCTGCAGCACAAACCAACTGTTCCAGGGCGTTTCCAGGATAACTTCCGGACTATTCCATATCGGCGCTCCGATTCGTGTGCCGGAGCGTGCCCATTTACTATCTTCTGGGTAACTGCCCCCGAAGTCCCCCAGTTGGACATCGGAGAAGCGGATCTCTTCGCTGTTCGCCTTGAGATTTACGAATATATTATTGAGCTTAATGTCTTCATTGACGTAGTTAGGAAGCTGTAGTGTTTCGATACATCCCTAGCTAATTGGGAACTTACCTGTGTGAACGTAGCTGTCCTCATGAAGAATACTCAGAGCTTCTAGAACGCGTCTGGAGACATATTTGATCTCTTTCCTGTTTAAGTGCTGTTGAATTGACGCCTCTAGAAGGTCCGTTTCAAGATGTCTCAGGACAATGGTTGTCGGCTCGGCCGGGTCTTGAATCTCGTCAATCATAGGTCGTAGATAGGGACTTCTGCTTTGGAACCGCTTAAGGACGTCCCGCTCGTTTTCTACGCGTGGATGACCGCTGACGGCCTTCACTATAACGGGTTCGTTCTTCTGGTTTCTATGACCCGTTGTTAGATGATTTTTATGATATTTATCTGTGCTTAGTTGGGCACACACCTCGCGAGCCATATGATGCCTTGGAGATTTTTAGATACAGTATATACCCCGGTTCTTCCTCGAAGGACTTGCCCGAGACGAAGCAATGCTGACATGACGAAGGAGTCAATCGCCTTATGTTGTTGCGTGACTGATATAGGCTTGGATCAGTGCGGAGTGGGATCGTGCGCCAGTCTGGCTGGGTTCCAGTTTAGTACGGTTTTATTTATACGACCAAGACAGTTGAGACCAGATCGAGACGGAAATATAGAGCGTCGCTGTCTCTCTACGGTGTCTTTGGAATAGTAATTCTACGACGTTTTCCTGATGACACCATCTCGGAATTTGAGTCCTATGTTTCGCCAACCCGTCGCATTTTTTCCATGGTACAGGTGACCCGACACGTTGGGCCCTAATGCGCGAATCATCCCAATGCGGAATACCGTGCAGGAGGCGGTCTATGATCCCTTACTATTGATACATTTCTTGATGTATGAGAGCATCTTCCATATTTTGTATAAAAGGTTCCTCAATCGTGTCAAGTGAATTTAGCAAACGTTGCAACAAGATTTGCTAAGCTTACATAAGTGGTTGGACCTATTCTAGCGCTAGAATTGATGGTGATGCTGTCCAAGGCAAGTTTTTAGATAGGTAGTTGCCTGATTGTCTGTTGCCGGGTCACCTCACGAGTGGATTGGCTGGGGACTATTCTAACTTTGAATACTTTCGATGAGCCAAGGTTTTGGGGCAGACTCGAAGCTTAGTCGAGTATCTGAACGACCCGAACCCCGACGTCGACGTTTATCTACGCCTTGGTCTTGGATACGCACTGGTGATGGACGACGTGCTGGCTGTGAAGAGTATTTTCTTCTCAAGGTTCGAGAGGCCAAAAGCGCTTGAGCCATTCTCGAACGGACCGCTTATTGTAGTGTTGCTCTCCCCGTCCTGATATAAGTCTGGTAACGATGAGTCTACCAGGTCAACAAGGAGGCTCTTCAAACCATTAAGGCTAGGACGTTTTGTCAAGTATTTGGATCGAGTGACTACTTAAGTAGACAACTTTGACAACATTTATCAAGTGGTAATGCGCTGCTGAAAAGCCAGGGCAACTCCTAACATAGCCGATACTTCTGGGACAACAACGCTCTCATCTTTTTAAAATTGTTTTTGTAGAACGATCATTTGGATGGGTATTACAGAATTATGAAGTACTTGTAATAACAAAGGCCGTGGCTGGAATAGGTGTAACAAACATGATGTTGCAGGCCTTCCCGTGTTGAGTGAAAGGAACGAGGCAACACTGCATACCTATAAGGATTCCTCACGGTAGCGGCTATGTCGGCTACTCCACCACTTCTACAACATCAATATCCACGTTATTATAGGGTCGATCCGGTTTTAAGGCTACCTTGGGCTTACGACAAGGCTTTTTGGCTGTCATTGCCTCAATCTATGTGGGCGTGCCGTGAGTCTATTAATGTGGCAGTGTATCGGGGGCGCCGTATCATTGGAGACCTCTACTGGCATGCCACGCATGGCTGTGTCAGCTCCTCCCAACGATTTGCGTACTTATACCAGTGTACCACCTGAACGCGGAAGACTCGCCCCCCAGCAGCCGGGCATGCGACCACTATGAGAATCCCACAATGGACCCGCTCACGGCTGTTGGACTGGCCAGCAATGTCGTACAGTTCGTTCAGTTCACTTCAAACTTAATTCAAACTGCCGTTGAAATTCACAGATCTTCTACTGGCTGTACTACCGATGTCCTAACTTTAGATGCTCTCTATCGACACCTTAGTGACTTCAATAACGAGCTCGCGTCAGGTCGCAACAATGCCAGCGGCTATCTCAACGGGCGGGGTAGTGAATCTACCTACGGCGTCCCTTCATTCCGTACCCTATCGATGCTGTGCCAGTCGGATTGCGAGAAACTCTTGTCGGTTGTGGGCACGCTTAAAAAGCAACACGGGTCTACAAAGCGCTGGCATAGTTTTCGCACTGCGTTGAAGATGTTTTGGGAAAAGGACGAGATTGAGCACTTGGAGGACCGTGTCAGGCACTAAGTACACAGGAGGCTAGCAGCTGTTCTTATAGTAGAAACATAGCAGATAACTAGCTATATAAAGATCTAAGTTTTTTTAACTTGTTAAAAGTAGCTTAAGAATTAATAATATTAAGCTTTTATTTATATATTTTTATTTTATAGCTATTTATTAGTAATTTAGCTTTATTTTAAAAATATAACTTTTTAATATATTAATTTTTTTTTTAAACTGTTATTAAACTATTTATAAGCTTATAAAATAAAATAGCTAATATAATAACGCTTTTTATTTTATAAAAAACATTTTATATTTAAACATTAGTTATAAAACTTTTTAATATTAAAGTTTTAACTAAAAAATAATTAAACTTAAAAATTGCTATAGTTTAAAAAAAAGCTTTTTTATAATAAAAAAAAAAACAATTAGTTAACTTATTAAACGTAAACAATAACTTTATTAAAACTAAAAAAACTATTATAGCTAGTTTAACTAAAGCAATTTTAAAACAAGCTAAAAGCAAAGTTTTTTTTAAAACAACTTTTTTTACTTTTAAATATAAAAATAAAATAAAAATAAAACTAAACTTTTTTTTAATTAACTTAAAAGCTTGCTTTTATTTTGCTATAAAAAAGCTAAATAATAAAATTATTTAAATAATTTATATAAATAGCTGCTTTAAAAATTTTGTAAAAAAAAAATAAACTAGCTATTTAACTTTAGTATATAATAATAATTTTATTATATGTTATACTTTACATAAAAAAAGAAAGCAAAGCTTTTATAATAGTGTATATTGTACAAAATTTATAAATAAAAAACTAAAAGGAAAGAATTTGCAAGGTTTGCAAATTTTATAAGCTATATATGTGCAGGATTTTTGTAGCTATAATAGCTAGTGCGTATAACTAATAGCAGTTTATAAAGTTTGCAAAAGTTAGTGATTATAAGTGTAATAACTAGTGTAAAGTATAGCTATTAGCTAAGCTACTAACTTATAACTACTTTTTTTTTAAAAAAAAAAACGGCTTGTTTGCAAGTTAAACTGCTAACTTAAAAAAAATTAAGTGCTTTTTAATAAATGAAAAAATTATTTTAAGTTTTTGCTATTTAATTAATCGTTAAGCTTTCGTTTTATTAAGTTATTATATTAGTTTTTTTATATTTTAAGTTATTAGTTTACTTTATATTATAGCTTATATTTAAGCTTTTCGCTTTTTTTTAGGTTTATTTTAATAATTTATTAGTTTATTATTATTAAAGTATGCTTTTAAAAAACTGTTATTTTTAGCTATAGTTATTTATATATTTAATTGTATTAATAGCTTTGCTATATTTAAATTAGCTTTATAAAAGTTTTTTAAAGTTTTAGTATTATTTTTAAAGTTTTTTGCTAAATATTACTTATTATTTACATTTTAGCTTTTTTAATTTATTTAATACTGCAGCTTATAGTAGTAAATTCTAAATGCGCGTACTTTTTTAATAATAAATTCTTTTTTTTTACTGTTAAATTTTACTATTTTTTTTTTTGGGTTTTTTGCTATTTGTTTTAATAATAAGTTATTTAAGTATTTTTGTAAACGGTTTATATAATATTTATTTGTTGCTTTTTAAAACAGTAGTACTTTTAATATAAATATGTTGTTTTTATGCTTTTTAATTTTAAACTTTTGTTAAATTATAAAGTAGTTTAGTTTATTAAAAAGCTTGTTAGTTTTTTATAACTGCTTTTTTTTTAAAATTAATACGTAATTACTTATATTAAAGTTAAAATTTTAGCAGCTTTTATTAGTTTATTATATTATACGCTTTTAAGCTTATAACAAATGTGTTTTTGCTATATTTATATATTTAGCAATCTTTTTTGCTTTATTTTACGCGTTTTTTTATAAAGCTAATTTGCGCGCAAATAGTTTACTTAATTTATTTTCGGCCGTTTTATTTTTTTAATTAAAATAAAATAGTATAAAAAAGCTTATTTTTACTTTATATAAAGCTAAGCTAGTAAATTTATAAAATAAAGCTGCTTATGCATAATTTATTACAAAAATACGTTTTAACTAATTGTTTTAATAATAGTTAACGTATAATTTAAGCTATTAATTAAAATATTCGTTTATAACTTTTGTTTAACTTACTGTTTTATAGTAGCTAAACAAAGCTAAAATATAAGTTATACTTATTAATTTATATAATTTATTTATAAACGCAAATATAAATTAAAAGCTTTTATTAAACGTTAAAATAATTAATATTTTAAACATGTAAAATAAGCTTTTGTAATATATGCAAGCTATATTTGTTGCTATAGCAGCTATAATATAAAAAACTATTTATGCTTGTTTGCTTAATTAGTTTATTATTATAAGCATATTATTATATTTATGCTTGTTTTTTAATATTAACTTAAAATTTATAACTAAATGTTTTTAAACTTTGTTTAATATTAGCAGTAAAATAAGTTTGTTTAACGTTTTATTTTTAAAAACTTTAGCAAGTTTATATTTTATATAATTAGCTATATAAATGTTATAATTGTTGCTTAGTTTTAGTTATTAAAACTTTTTAGCAATTAAACATTTCGTTTTTTTTTTACTAATGTAAACTATAGTTATATAAAAGTATACTTTTTTGATTAATTAAGTTTAAAAATAAAAAAAGTTAAATATAACTAGCTTTTTATTATAAATAGTTAAATTATTTTTTATATTTTAAAAGTTAAAGTTTTTACTTTTATAAATATATGCTTTTTATTAATAAATTTTTATACTAAAATTTATATAGTTTTTAGCTAAAACTTTATTTGTTAATTATAAGCTAGTTAAAGCTTTTAATTTTGCGTAAAGTTTAAAAATAAATATTATAACTGTTAATAGCTTTTGCTTTTGTACGTACGTACTTATGCAGGAGTAAAAGTAAACCTATTGTTATTTATATTTATTTATATCTTTAAGAAGTAAAAAAGCAAGCTAGTTTTGCTTGTATAAAAAAAAACTATATAAATAAATAATAGTTTATGCGTAGTTTGTGCGCAACTTTTTATTTTATTCGTATAACAAATAAAACTATTAGTTGTACGCAAGTTATACTTACGTATAAGCAATACTGCTAATTTAATACTTGCAAATTTTTTTTTTGTAGTATAATAGTATTACTTATACAATTTTTTTTACTGTTTATTACTTAATTTATATAAGCTTTTATTTATATAACAAGTTAGTTCGTAATAATTAACTTTTTAAATGCTAGGTTAAAGTTTTTTTTTGTATAAACATCCGCCGGATTGTTTTTTTTGTTTATTTATTATATTTCCGAAATTTCGCAATTTTTGTACGCTTTTTAAAAGAATATAATATTAATTATAAGTCGTTTTTCTTAGGTTATATTTAGCTTAATAAAACAGTTATACAACAATTTTAAATTAATATAAATAACTAAAAAAATTGCGGGTAATCTAATTATATAAGTAATTTTTTGTAAAGTAGTATTAATTATAATTACATAATTAAATCTGTTAATTATTTTATATAGTTTACTTATAAATATGTTATATATAACTTTTTTGTACTTAATTAAGTTTTAGTATATAATATTGCTATAAATTGTAAAATTTTCTTTTATATAATTTTTAGTAGCTAATATAATAATAAATTTAAGCTATAAGCTTAAGTTTTTGTTGTTCGCAAAAAATTTGTTTATAAATATAAAAAGCTTTATATAGCAAAAGTTTAATAATATAAAGCGTAAACTTTGTTATAAATTGTTTATTTGCTACTATAGCTATACGTTTAATGTTTTTATATTTTTTTCCGTTAGCTTTTTAACTTGTGCTACAACTAATAAGTTATATAAAGCTTTTAGTTAATATACTAAAGCAATATAAGCACTTTTAGCACGTTGTATAACATATTGTTGCAAAAAATTGTTTATACAAAAATTAATTATTTTTAAATGCTACGTTTGTTTTTTTTGCATAAAAACAAAGTTTTATTTATTAAACTAAATTTTGCTTTTGTTAAACTTAACAATAAATTAGTTATAATTTAAAATTGTTTTTGCTTTTGCTTAAAAATATAAGTGCTTTTTTTTTTCGTACGAAAATTTTTTTAAAGCAATATTAAAAGTATTATTTGTTTAAAAACTTATAATTGTAAATTTGTTCGGTTCTTTTTTAATATATAAAAAACATAAGTTATACGTAAAAACTTTTATTTTAAGTTTTATATAGTAATACTTATAATAAGTTTTAAACTAATAAAGCTTAAATTTTATAAGTTTATATAATAGTTATACAATTTTAAATAAAGTTTTTTTAAAGTACTATTTTTTAAGCTTTTTTAGCAAATATACATATATTTTTTAAGTAAGCTTGTTATATAACTAAATATAAGCTTATAAAATGTTTTATAGTTTTGCTTATATTTTATAGTTTTAAATTAATAAAAGTCTTAGTACAAAAATTAAACGTTAGCTTATCCATTAAATTGTTAGTGTTTACGTAAAAATATATTCTTTGCTATTATTGCTATAGCTTTAAACAACTAGCTTAAACTTTTCGTATAGCTTAGTTGTTTTACTTTTAACTTTTTATATAAGCTTAGTTTTAAAAATTTGCAAATAGCTATATTGTTTAAAATTGTATTATACGAACTTAAATATACTTTAAGTAGCTAAATCGTTAATTTTAGCTGCGTTTAATTCTTAAAACGGGGTTTTTAGTATAAATTGTTCGATTAAAAAAATAGCAAGATTTATACTATTGTTAGCGTTTGTTGCGCAAGCTAATCTTTTATTATATAAACGTTTTAGTAGTTGTACAGTTTTATTGCGTTTAATTATAACAATAAGCTTTTTTTTAAATAAACGAACAATATGTAAAAACTAGTATATTGTTTATCTTTAAAAGTTAAGTTTATAAAACCGTATAATTTGTTGTCCTTTAATTTTTATTTGTACGTACTTATATAAACATTGCTTAAAATACGTAGTTATTTTCTTAAAATTAAATGGTTTTATAAAGTTAATAAAAATATCCTAATATTTTTTGTTAGTCTTTTTTTTCCAAATTTTAGCAGGTATGTTTATACTTATGCTTATTTTTTTATACATAAAAGTAAAGTCTTTTATGTTTAATAATAATATTATTGCTATAGTTGTTAAAAAGTATAAGTATAGCTTACTGTTTTTTTTAATTAGTTATACAAAAATAAATTAAGTTAATATAGTTAGCAATTTAGCAAATATGTTCTAGTTTTATATTATATAAATTAAGTTAACATAGTTAGCAGTTAAGCAAATATATTTTAGTTTTAAATTGTATAAAAAATCAACGTTAACATGTTTGTTTTAGTTTACGTTAAAATTTACTAAATTTTTTTCTTTTATATAAACCGTTTTAAAAAATAGCATAAAAACTGTTTTTTTAATAGTAAGCTTTCGTTTTTTTACTTTGTTAATCTATAATTATTAATATAACTACTAATTAATATTAATAGCTTTTGCTTTTATACGTATATACTTATATAAAAGTAAAAGTAAACCTATTGTTGTTTATATTTATTTATATCTTTAAAAAGTAAAAAAGCAAGCTAGTTTTGCTTATATAAAAAAAAACTATATAAGTAAATAATAGTTTATGCGTGGTTTATGCATAACTTTTTATTTTATTTGTACAATAAATAAAACCACTAGCTGTACGCAAGTTATACTTGCGTATAAACAATACTGCTAATTTAACAACAACTTTTATTTATATAAGTATTATTATATTGTTCGTTAGTTTAAATATAGTTATATAGCGCTAGATTTTTTGCTTTTTTTTTTAAATACTTAAGTTTTTTTGCTTATAAAATAAAGCGTTAACAAGCACGTTTTTTTTCTTTAGTTAATAAATAATTATAAAGTTATACTTTAAAAATAAAGTTATTTAGCTAGCTTAATATAAGTTAAAGTATTACTTTTTATTAAAATATATTAAAAACTTATAATTAATAACTACTAAAAATAGTTTTTAATATTAGTTGCTAATTAACTTTAAGCGCTATTTTTTAAAAGCTAATATTATTATAAGCATTTTTTTGTTAAACATTTTATAGTTTAATTTAGCATTATATATAGTTTTTAAATAAAAAGTTATAGGGTGCTATTTTTTACTATATAATTAAATTAGCACTTTTGCGTATATTTTGTTTAATATATCCGTTTTTATTTTAATAAATAAGTTATAATTATAGTAGCATAATATTAAAAATAAAATTAACGCTTTTTTTATTTTTTTAAATAATTTTTTATATTTTTTTGTTTATTTAAAAAAGGTTTTTTTTTTAGTTAGTTAGTTTAAAAAAGCTATAATTTTATTATATTTATAAACAAACTTTTAGTAAAAGTTATAAAACTTTAAAAACAATTATACTTTTTTAACAATTAATAAAGCTTTTTAATTATAAACTATATATACTTTTTTAAGGTTAACTTATATGCTTTTCGTATTAATAATATAGCTTAAAAACTTAGTTTTAATTATATAAAATTTTAACTTTTTAAAGTTAGCTTATAAACTAATATTTTTTAAGCGTTATAGCATTTTTTTAACATATATATAATAGTTTTCTAAATTATCCAAGTATATAAAAATATTGTTTATATATATATTATAAAAGTTATTTAAATAATTAAACAACGTATTATTAATATATTATTAAAACATAAATAGTTCGTTAACTAATTTAAACAGTAAAACTTTATAGCAATATATATTATATTATATACAAAAAGTAGTTAAATTTTTTTTGCTAAGTTATATTTTAATTTAGTAAAACGTTTAACGTATATTAATTTTAATAAAAATTTTAACTTTAGCAATTTATAATAAAGTTTTTTCGATTAATAAAAGTAAATAATAGTTTTTTTTTATTAACTTATTTAATTTTTTATAGTTTACGTAAAACTATAAGCTATTATTTAGCTTATTAATAAATAGTATTAACAACATAAAAAGGGCGCTACTTAGTTTAATAAAACTTTTTCGGAAGTTATTTATTAAATACTTTTTTATAGCTTTTAGCTTGTTTAATAACATTTTGTACAAAAAGTTATATTTTAAATTAACAAGCAACTTATTTTTTAAAAACTTAATTTTATAGTTTACTTGTTTTTAGTAAAATAGCAAAATATTAAAGTTTATTTTATTAAAAGTTCGCAAAAAGTTATAGTATTTTTTAAATATAAGTTTTATTGCTTTTTGCTTAAGCTTTACGCTTTTTTTGTTAAAAAATTCTTTTGCTTTTTTGTTCCCGATTATTTTGTTAACTTTATAAATGCTAATAATTTATATTTAGCAAGCAAACTTATTATTTTATATTATGCTTTTAAAAGCTATAGCGCTAATTATAATTATTTTTATGTTTAATTTTTTTTTATATTATATTATTTTATTACGTTTTATATAATATAGTTTTATATTATTCGATTTTTAATCCGTAAATAAACTTTTTTTTTATGCTTTTTGTTTTTTTTACTGTTTAGCTTTTTTTTTTTTTTTTATAAAAAAGTTTTAACAAAAATAATAATAAGCTATTATTAATATAGCGCTATATTTTCGTAATATAATTTTTAATAAAATTGCTTTTTTTTAAAATTTTTATTTTTTTTAAAGCTGTTTTACAGTTATTATATATTTTAGCAACAAACTATTATTGCTTTTTTTTTTTGTTTTTTTTATTAAGTTTTTTATTTTTTTTATTAAAGTTTGCTTAATAGCACAAATGTTATAAACAAATGTTTGCTTTGTTTATAGCTAAGTTTTAATTTATAATATAGTTAAAAAGTAGCTTTAATAAAAAAATTAATTAACGTTTTTTATTGTTTAACAATATATTATATTTTTTAAACTATAGCTTTTTTAAAATAATATTATATTATATATTAAGCATAAAAGCAAATATTTGTTTAAAAGTTTTGCTATAAATTTTAAATATAATTAATAGTGCTTAATATATATTTTAGTTATTGTTACTATTATACTTAGTTATATTAACTAGTTTAAATTAATTAATTATAGTTAAATAAAAATGTTTAATAATTTTTTTTGCAAACAAAATATTTATATTTATATATAAGCTTGTTTTTATATTTTTAAAAAAGTTATAAATAATTAAAAAAAGTTTATTACTGCTTATAATATAAGTATATAAAAAGAGCTTGCTTTTTAAAAAGCTATTTATTATATTTTTTTTTTTTATTGTTTTTAAAAACTTTTTTAAGCAAAAGTTTATTTTGCTTAAAGTTAATTTTTTGCTTGTTTATAAGCATTATTATTTTTTTGCTCGTTTTTTTAGTACGTATTAAAAACTGTTAATATTATACTATATAATATAATAATAGCTATAATTTAAGCTTTATAATTAATAGTTTAAAAGCTTTTTTAAAAACAGTTTTTAATAATATGCTTAAGCTATTTATAGCTAAAGCACTTTTTTTTTAAAATAAGTTTACACATTTTTTTAGCATTTAATTTAAATGTTTAAAAAAAGGTTAGCTAAATATTAATAAATATACTTTAACTATTACAATTGTTTAACTAAAAGCTGCTATTATAGCTAAAGTTAAAGCTATTATTTTTAATAAAATTGTTTTATGTTTTTTTTGTTTTACGGGCTATATTTTTTTTTTAATTGTTTAAATATAAATAGTAAAATAGCTAAATGTAAAATTTGCAAAATTTATTAAACGTAACAAACGGTTTAAAATATTTTAAAATAACTTTATTATTTAGTTATATATAAAGCTTGTTTTTAAACTTTTTTTTTTACTTTTTTTTAAAAAGTTAAGTTTTTTTAATAAAACAAATAAAGTTTACTTTAAAAGTAAAAAATTTATTAAAGTTATTTAACATTATAAGTTTTTAGTACTTTTTTTTAACTTTATTAACAAAGTTAACATTATAATAGTTGTTTTACAAATATAAAAACAATTAAATTAATATAATAAATATATTAAAGTAAATATTTACAAAATAAAATTGTAGGTTTTTTGCTACTAATTTTTTTAAATAAAACTTAATATTAGTTATAATAGCAGCATTATTAACAAACTAATTAGCATTAATAATAATATAGTTTTTTATTTTTTGTTATTAAACTTTAAACTTAACATCGTTTTTTTTTTTATTATTATAAAAAGTAAAAACGTAAACTTTAATAAATTTTTAAGTCCTTTTTTTAGTACGGTTTATTTAAGTAAAACTTAAAGTTATACTATAATATAAAATTAAATTTATAATATATTAATTAAAGTTATTAAGTTAGTTTTATAATTAGTTATAATTAATAGTTATAGTTTTTAGTTTATTAAACAAATAGTTTAAAGTATTATATTTAAAGTTAAACATAATATAAATAAAACTGTTATTAAAGTTAAAACTTTAAAGTTGTTTAATTATAGCTTTAAAGTTTTTTATTTTGTTTTTTAAGCTAACATTTAATATTTTAAAGTTTGTAATTTTTTTTAAACTTTTAGCACTAAAGTATTAAACTTATTTAACTATTTTGTTTTGCTATATTTTTGTTATAACAAAAAGTTTATACAAGTTTATTATTTGTTAACAATTAAAATATAATATAAGCTTTTTAAACTTAAACTTTTGCTAAAGCGCTTTAAAATAATTATAAAGTTTGCAAAACTTTTTTTTATTTATTAGTTTTATAATATTAAACAAAACTTTTTTAGCTTTATTTATTATTAAAGTAAATAAAAATACAAAATTATTACTTTTTAAATAATAAGCTACAAAATTTTTTAGCAAAATAATAGTAGCTTGTTATAGTTTATTTTTATTATTATAATATTAGTTTTTAATAAAGGAATTAATAAAAACATATAAAAAATTAATAAAGACATATAACTTTACGGACATATAACTTTTTACGGTTTTTTATTAGCCCAAAAATTAATTGTTAGTATACACCGTTTTTCTTTCCAACTTTCTATATATTTAATGTTTGCTTAGTTTTATTCTACTTTAGCTATTTTTAACGCTATTTAATTTAATATACTAACTTTATATATTTTATTTTATACGTTTTATTTAAACTGTTAATAATATTGTTAATAATTTTAATAATTAATATATTTTACTATTTTAATTTTATAATATTTAGCATTTTTAAATAATGTTTTCCGAACTTTTTTAATTTTAGCAATCTTATAAACGCGCTTTTATATTAAACAACTTGTTATATTGCTAAAAAAAATAACGTACTTTTTATTTTTCTTTTTTTTGTTTATTTTTTTTATTTAATAGACCACTTTTTGCTTTTGCAGCAGCTATAACTAGTTAATTCTATTTATTTAGTAATAGTTGCAATAATATTATTGTAAATTATAGCCTCGGTAACAATAACGTTTTTAATAATATATTTGCTTTATATTTTTATTTTTTTAGTATTATTTTATATTTTTATAAATATAAAAAATTTAATAAGCTAACATAAAAGCTACGTATTAACTATAATGTTTTTTTTGCTAATGGATTTTTAACGCTTTTATAATTTTAACATGTTTGCATACTTATATTTAGCCCGGAAGCCCGTTCTAATTTTTACTTGCAAAAATTCTAGTTAACCTAACTTTTTTGCAGCTTAACTCCGCTTACTGCTACTAAAAAAAAATTTAAATTGTTTTTACGGTTAGTCCGTTAAATTATAAAAAAAAGCAAGCAGCTTTTTATAAACTTAATACGTATATATAAACGCGTACGTAAGTAACAAAAACAATAAAAATAGTTGCTATTAAATTTAAACAGCTATAACTTTTTTTTTTCGGCATACTTATTTTTACAAAGTTTACTATTAAAGTTATTTGTTTTATAGTTAACAAAAAACGCTTTTTTATTGCTAACCTTACTTTTAATATTTTTATTTTAACAAACATTTGTTTTATTAACTAAAGCAAATATATTGTTAACTAGCTACCGTTTTTTATTTTTAGTTCTAAAACTTATTTTTAACCTACTTATTTTAAGCAACTTATTTTTTACAGCTAATACACTTTTTAACTACGTTAATATATTTAATAAAAACAACAGCTTTAGTATTACAAAAAACTATTTATATTTGTATAAAAAACAACAAATCTAGTTTATTATTAAATATAATAAATATAAAAAAGCAAAACTAACTAAAAGCAATAAAATTTAATAATAAAAGTTTTAAAAAACTAGCTATAATTAGTTATTAATTATTAAAGCTATAAATAAAAGTTAGTAATTAATACAATTATATAAAAACTTAAAGCATTATTAGCATAATTATAGCTTAAGTTTAAATTTATTTGTTTACTTATTTTATCGGAAGCTTATTAAACTAATAAAAAATATTGTTGCATTAATTAATTACCGTATTAATATCCGGGCTTAAAACGTTCAAAATATAGTTAAAAAACAATACAAAAGGTTTGTTTTTATTTAACGTAATATTTATAATACTTAAAACATTATTAAACAAGCTAAGCTAAACAGCTATAACTTAACTGCAGCTTTTATTAAGCTTTTTAATTAAAAAAAAGTTTTTTATTTAGTTAAATAAGCTAACAATAAGCTATATTGCTTAATTAAATTAGTTTAAACTTTTTTTTACTGCTTGCAAATATAAAAGCAATTTTTAAATATTATTAGCTTTAATAATATATATAATACTAACTGCTTTAAGCTTTTATTGTTTTAAACAATAAGTTTAACTTGTTTAAAAACAGTTTTTAATGCTGCTTTTAAGTTAATTAACAACAAAAAATAAAAAAGCTTTTAGTTTTTAGCTAAAAATATTTGTTAGCTTATAACAAACTATATTATATAAAAGCTTTATATTGTTATAACTAATTATAATAAAGCAATAAAAGCTGCATTAAATAACTAGTTTTTTTCCGTATAATAGTAGCTTTATATATATTATATTAACTTAAACGTTTTATTTAATGTTAAACAAAAATAAGTTTTTAATCGCGTTAGTAGTAGCAGCTTTAGTGCTAGCAAAAATAAAAATGCTACTTTTGCTAGTTAACTACTTATAAAATTAAGCTTTTTTAACAAGCAGCTAATAAATGCTGCTTTTGCTAACAATAAAAAAATCCCCTATATTTACTAAAGTATTTTAATAATGTAAAAAAAAGTAGTGTTCGCAAAAACAAAAGCTGCGTTTAAAAAAACATAAATCGAACTTTGCTAAAAGTTTAACAAGCAGCGCTTTATACTATAGTATATATATAAAACTTATATACTTATAAAACTGCAGTAAGCTTATTGCTATATTTGTAAATACTACAACTTTAGTATTTAAGTTATATTTAATATAAAAGCAAACAACAATAATATTAAAAACTACCTTTTAAATAGCATAAGTTATTTATATAATTTTATTAAAGCAATACAAAAAATAATAGCTAACTAAAAGTATAACTTTAAACAAGCTTATGCTTAAAATAAAATTCTTATTTAACGCAAATATTTATTATTTTTTTTAAACTATTTAAGCAAGCTTTAAACAGTTATAGCTTTAAAAAAAGTAAACCTAATTAATTTATAATACTATATTGCTCGCAAATTAATGCTAACCGCAAAAAACCTTTTTTTAGTAAACATTAAACATTATACTAACAACTGTTCAGTTATTATTAAGCTTAAAATTTTATGCTATTATAATGTTTACGTTAAGCTAGCTAACAAAAGCTTTTTTAATAAATATAACATTAACTCCTGCTAGCAGTTATAAAAATCGTTGTTAAAAAACTTATACTAATTAATCTACAATCTTAAAATTACTACTATACTTTATAGTTAACTAAAAAACTTTATAAAGCTTGTTTTTAATAAGCTTATAATTTTATTAAATAAGCTATTAATTAGTTAACTAATTATAAGCCGAAAACAAAGTTGCTTGTTAAATAGCTAAAACAAGTTAACATTAACTAAGCTTAAACAAAGTAAAATTTACAACAGTAGCACTAAAAAAAACAAAAATAGTTTATTTACTTAGTGCTAAACATACAGTTAATTATTAGTGCTTAAAGCTAAAAAAACAACAAGTAGTAAAGCTAACAAACATTAGTTGCAGCCTAATATTTAAAAGCAAAAAAGCTAGTAAAAGTTAAAATAGCTAAACTAAATAGCTATTTAAATTAAATTACGTTTACAACATTATTAAAGTTCTTTAAAACAAAACGCCGCAAAAAGTAAAAGCTCCGTTAAACGTGCAATAATAATATGCTTATAAAATAATATATTTAAATAATATGTCCCTAAATTAATTAGCTTTAGTTATAAAGTAAGTAGGTTTATTGTAGCTAAATATACTATAAAGCATACTTTAATGTTAAACTAATTAAAAAGTTATATGTCCGTAAAGTTATATGTTTTTATTAATTCTTTATATGTTTTTATTAATTCTTTTTAATAAACTTGTTAATATTAACTTATTAGTTAAATTTTTCGAAGTTTTTAATAAAAATATTATTTTCGTTTTTGTTTAATATTATAGTATTAAGTTTAAAAGTACGTATATAAAACAGTAATAATAACTTTTATTATGTTTTAATTTTAAATGCTTTATTAAATTTAAAAGTAAAAGCTTTTATGTTTAAAAAAAAAAAACGGACTTGTTTTTTAGTTACTTTTTTAAAGTTAGCTTGTTTTTTAAATAATTATACTATAGCGTAAGCTTAAAGCTAAAGTTAAATTTAGTTTAAGTTAGTTTAAAGGTTTATTTGCAAATTTTTTTATAATAAGTTGTTATAACGCTATAATATAATGTTTGTTTAATTTATATTTGTAAAAAATATTTAAAAGTAGTTTTAATGCTTTAAATAAAAAAGCGATTTATAAATTGTTATATTTTATATAAAAAAAAAAAGCAAAGCTTTTATAACAGTATATATTGTATAAAATTTACAAATAAAAAACTAAAAGGAAAAAATTTGCAAAGTTTGCAAATTTTATAAGCTATATATATGCGGGATTTTTATAGCTATAATAGCTAGTGCGTATAACTAGTAATAGTTTATAAAGTTTACAAAAGTTAATAATTATAAGTGTAATAGCTAATATAAAGCATAGCTACTAGTTAAGCTACTAACCTATAACTTTATAGTTTTTTAAAACGTATTTAAACAATAGTTACGCTTTAATATAACTAATAAAACTATTAATAGTTTAACTAGCGCTTTTAAACTAGCTAAAATTTATTAAAAAAATAATAAGCTTTTTGTAAACTTTTTAAAACAGTTTAAAAAAGTAAAAGCAAAAAATTTTAATAAAGTTTTTAATAAATTATAAACTATATATTTATTAATTAAGCTTAATTATAACTTAAAATTTTTTTTTTTTAAAAAAGTTATTTTAATAACTTATAATAACTTAATTTTAGTTATATAAAAAATAAAGCTTATAATAAAAAAAATAAAAAAAAATATAAAACGTAAGTTAAATAATTTTTAATTTATTTTATAACAATTATTTAATAGCGTTTTTATTAAATATTTAAAACTAAATTTTTATTAATATAACTTATTTTATAAAAAACGTAAACTATTTATTTGTTATAACTATAATAAATTAAAACATATTTTGTTTTATTGCTTTAATATTAAACTATATAATAAATATTATTAACTAAATTATTTTATAAAATATTATTTAAACATTTTAGTTATTATATTAAATAATATATTTATTAAAACGTATTAAAACTTAGCTAATGTTTTATAGCTAGCTTAAACTAATTATATATAATAAAAAAACTTAGCTTTATTTATATGCTTTAAAATATTAATAAAGCTAAAAATAAATAAAAAATAAATTATTTTAAAAAAATTAATAAATAATAAAACAAACAAAAATTTTTTTTAAAAAAATATAATTTTAAAAGTAGCTAAAAAATAAATAAGTTAAAATAATTAAGCTTTAAAAAAACTTTTTAAAATTAAACGTTTAAAAAACAAAATAAATTTTTTAATAAAAGCATAAAATAATTTTAAGCAAACTAAACAAATGTTTATAAGCTTTAAAGTTTTTGTTAACTTATTATATAAAATAATATTAAATATTTTTTAAAAACAAAAAATAAATTTTAATTTTAACTAAGTTATAAAAAAATAAATATAT
>MU382712.1:41299-120660 GCA_022495115.1 Xylaria castorea | reverse complement strand
CTCATAAGAACATGGAAGAGGAGGTCGAATTTGTTGACATGCAAACTTACGTAGGTTCTAAAGCCGTCAAAGATGCGGAGTACATTGTAGTCTTGGGAAGTCTTGAAAGCGTGGCGCTCCTGCGCCGTCGAGACCTACCACCTATTATTTATCAGTCTGGAAAGCCGGGGCCCCCCAAGAATGAAAGATGGCTAAGTAATGAGCTCACTACCCGACAAATATTGAGCTTATTTCAACCCGGGTCTGTTGATTTTACAAAGTGTGTAACAGGCATACGCTTCACTGACATTAGCCTTCAAGCCACAACCCTTATTGAGAGCCTCTACAGGAACATGGGCGAGGCTTCTATCGACGTCCGGGCTGTCGGGGTAGACTTTACCAAAGCTAAATGGGTAAACTCAGCCGTCATGCAGATCCAACACAAGTCGCGTGGCAAGAACATGGTTTCGCCTCAGACTGTTCCCAAGCTTGCACCTTATCTACATGCGAAAGACGTAGATACAGCAACTTGCTTTGCATGCATTGCGATGATGGAGACTGGCAGCTACGACCTAGATCCCGACGGCTTACGAAGTGTGTTCGGTCTCTGTGCTTCAGATTCTCGTAAGCAATCCCTGAAGCCATATTCTTGTTTCGGTAACTTCCAGAGCACGAAATGTCCTCTTTCGGTCAATGTGGTCTCCAGCGGCTTCTAGAACACTCACAAATCACACTTCAAATGGCGATAACTAACTCGGATTGTTTCAGTGTACATCGCCTCATGCTTACTTCGTGACCCTGCCGATCGATTGAACGGGCCACCAATCCAACGCTATACGGGCAACATTGGGAGAGCTGGGATAGCACTTATGGTCCCCCCAAATGAACCCGAGATCAGGCGCTACGATCTCATTGACGAATGGTATCAATATGACCACAACGTATTCACAGGAGTTATGGAGGGTTGTTTTAAGGGGACAAGTCTGCATCTTAGCTTCTCAGAAGCGTCACAGGCCGTCAACGTCAACTTCTCCGGAGGGCCAGATATTGAGGCTTACTTCCTTGAGACCTTGATCTCGGTGTATAGCCGGGCAGAGTGGATCGCCGAGCTAGACGTCCTGGGTTTGGTAACCCATCCAAACTTGAAGAGCGACGCGGAAATCCTGCGGGGTAAGGCGTGCAGTTGCAAGCATCCTGCTAATGATGGTCCTACGATCATATCCATTGACAACTTCGCCGAGATGCTCGTCCCTCCAACTCAACCCGGGATCATTCGCGCAGAAGGGAACTGGCAAGCAAGGCTTGCCGCTACTGCTTTGTGTCTTGCCAAAGGCTACAAAGTCGTGATCAAAGAGCCTAATACGTGTTTAACCTGCGTAATCGGCATGGCAGAGACCAGGGGTGTGACTCCAAGCTGTACTCGGGAGCACGAAGACGTATGGATGATTATATGATGATTCCTAACAACAGTAACACGCTTATTATTTCATACCTCATCGCACTCTGGTTTCACTTAGTCCTATCAGATGAAAGGAGAGATATGGAAAGCCGAGCCGACGAATTTTTGATCCAAATACATTGCTGTTTCGTTGACCACCAATACATCCTTGGGGTTTAGTACCCCTATCGAAGATAGATGACGTCTCATGCTGGCAGAGGCATTTTAAACGTATAATTACAGACCGGAAACCCGTTACATGCATAAGATCTACAAAACGTCAGATCAATCCTTGCTACCAGTAATAGCGTGCTACAAACAGTGTCATATATCCCATATTAATACGCTTGTTATCGTCGTATCAATTCAAGAAGCCATGATGCTTCTGCCACCATCCGCGGTTATGCGCGCTCTCACAACGACCCTCAAAACATGGTGGGCTAATTTTCTTGGAATGACCTTAATTCCATGTCCCGGCCTGCTCTGCCTTTCCAGAGATACTATGGCGCTAGGAGCAAAGACCAGAGCCTCGCCTGTTCGCAGTTTCACTATCTGCGAGAAAAGGTCGAATATTGGGTCCTCTGCTGATACAGATATTCCGCGTAGGCCGTAAGATATGATATCTTCGTCATTAGCATTCATATCACTGATCCTGCTATTAACCCTCGTAACCTTTGAAATACCAGCTAAATGCTTGGTCAAGACATTCAGCCAGTCCGGAGAGCTGAACCGATGGACGATCGTAATGCTGCATAAGTCGAGCAGCTTTGGAGAAATGGTCGGCTCCTGTGTTGAGATGACGATTCGGGCGCCGAGGTGGCGCTGGAATCTGATTGCCGCAAGCAAACTATTCGTCAAGACCTCACAGTCTGACGTATCGCCCATGTATCTATGGGCTTCATCTAGCGCAATGATTCGCCCAAGCGAGGAGTCTTGTGCTAAGAATATCGAAAGGCAAATATTAAATAGCGCACATGCCATCGAAGCAGTTACACACGGGCATGAGAGATCAACAATTAATAGTTCACCAGCCTATTAACTGGATTAGCAAGGGAGAACGGTTATGTAACTGGTGGGATGGTATCAGGACCGGAAACTGACCTTGGGCGCCCAAGATGTCCCTAGCCGCACGCTGTAATCGCGCTTCTCCCGTGCGTTTTTAGTCTTGACTTGATTTGGGACCATGAAGCTTTCCAGCGTATCCAAGCGCTGCTGAAGACCGCGTTTTTGGTCGGGACTCAGCTTCTCTCCATCAAGCAAGCTTTTGAATTCGTGGTAGTTGAAGGTGCCTGGTTTGTTCTGCTGAGCCAAGCGCATATCCCTTAATATTCGTTGTATGACTTGCGCGTAAAGGGGCTGTGCGCGATCGAATGCCATAAGTTCTAGCATTCGCTTTGTGTTGAGGTTCGCTTGGTCTAGACGTAGTGCCTCAACTTTCACGTCTCCAAGCTTTCCATACGACTCCTATGCTAGATGAGTGACGGAACAGGATAGAGAGAGTATCGCGAATACCTTTATTGCTCTGATGTTGGTAGGTGAGCATAATACCCTCACACTAATGGCCGGGTCGCTGCCAAGGTAGGCGGCCTCGCAGGGAGCGACATGCGAGTCAGATGCATAGTCGTCGTAATGGAATACAATG
Organism: Xylaria castorea; assembly: GCA_022495115.1. NCBI lineage: Eukaryota > Fungi > Ascomycota > Sordariomycetes > Xylariales > Xylariaceae > Xylaria > Xylaria castorea. Next base: position 117,601 of record MU382712.1, on the reverse strand, counting down.
CCCGTCAGGGGTCGAGGAAGACATCCGAGTTTTTCTGATTGCAACAAACAGTTCTCAAGGATACATGATAAGCTATGGCTCTTCCCGGATCCCTGACTCCCGCAGATGAAGACACTAGAGGGTGTGGCGACGTTGTAGAAGATGCGTGGGTCTTCGGATGAGGTCTGAAGGCTTTGGGCATCTCCAGCTAGTAATCCGTATTGTGAGAAGGGCGAAGTAGGGGTCGGCGCTGCTATGTTCCTGCCATGCTCTAGAATAGGGTAGGTGAATAGAGGCGCGGTACTGATTTCGTTCAGTTCGTCAGTGCCTGTCTGCTGTCTGAGCAGACTGAGTTGCTGCCTCATAACCTCGTCATTTTCCCGTCTTCCATTTTCCGCTTCATTGCTACCGGTGTCGATTCTCGATGATTCGTAGCTGAAGTATGACAGGGTTGGTGACGGCGATGTCTCCCGGGATTCACCTTGCTCGGCCATGGGGCTTGATGTTGGAATGGGGTGCACAGGATGTATCGCAACGTAGTAATTGAGAGTCAAAGTAGTGGTGAGGTATTCTCGGTAATGGTCTGCTTGTAGAGAAGAAGTAGAAGTTGGGGTTGGGTTACTCGAACATGGCGTTGAGAGTTATATACACTTTCGCGCCCAAGCGCGTCAGGAATAAGAACAGATGGCCTCGGGCTCAGAATATACTGCCGATACTAGATGATGCCACCAAGGATCAGAGCGAATATCTTATGTCTGGAACTTCGTAGCACCGCGGGCCGTTGCAGTTTGGATACCGAAGCTTCGCTGTTGTGCGGCAAGAACCCAGTTAAGTAAAACAAACGGAGGAAGCCATCAGAGACATTCTTTCAAGATGGGGATAAGTGATGCTTCTGCAATGCCCTAGCTTGATCTGATTCTTCAGAGGCTGCCACCGCAACATGTACATATTCAACCACGAACATTATGAGACGAGATACCCAGAACACAAGTGACCCGCTTCGTTCGATGATTGTGGCTATTCAGACTGTTTGCCGCCAAACGAAAAAAATGCAAACAGAGGTCCTGCGCTTCACAAAGATGCCGCGTCGTCTCAGCTGCCGTATAGATAGATGAGGGGGAGTGGCTCAATTCTTATTTGAGTCTGCCCTTGGTAGCTTCTGCCATCAATCCCCCGTAACGCCACCCCCACTGATAATACCAAGCTCAACTACGAGGCTCGAGATCTTCCGTCGGGACGGTTCCGCGACGGGTACATACAGTGCCTCATGCCTTGTTATGTCTTCGGCCAATGATATGGTCGGCTCAGTCATTCATCTTTGATCGTGAAACATAGAGAATGAAACGACCGAGTGCCTCCGTTTGTAGGCGTAGGTTGGCTTTTTCTTTTCTCAGACCTGACATCTGAATCTCGTAGGCTTGACGCATGTTACACGATATTTAAGATGCGATTAGCTGTAGTTTGCCTATATGACCTGATCAACATCATGTCGAGTTACCACAGGTTTAGTCCCATTTGTGATTAGAGACTGCGCGGACCTGCAGGATAGTAGTCAGCTTTGTTCGCAGCCGCGATATAGGCTGCTGCCTGTGATAGGCGCTGCACCGGCACATGTCGTCTCATGTCGTCTTCAGATCTTGGTTCAGCTAAGTATCTGTCTAATGTAAACTCCTTTAAAATGAATTTCATGATCTTATAGTAGTAATTAGAGTTACAAAACTAGTAAGGAGATAAGTGATGCTACCTCAAGCTGGCGCCTATGCTGCGGAGTTGTCAGCGTACATAACTCCGCCTCCTCGGACAATATAAATATGCATTGCTTCACAGATAACCGCCGGGGAATAAAGTACATATTACCCGAGACCCAATCTCGAACTAATTACCTAGGTACCTAATTGACTCACCCAGTACCCGAGAATAGCTTCAACAACAAGTGCAACCCTGTACGGGAGTACAGGTCACTCGGGCTAGTACATTCTCGCGTCACTCCTCGCCATGGAATTGACTAAGCCTGTCTATACATTGTCTTGTCGGGCGCTAAAGACTAAAAGCTCAAACTCTACTGTGCTTGTCGAGCGGGACACTTCAAAGTGCGCATACAGCTTATCGGTTATTCAGCCTCCTCTCAATATCGTTGTGTCTACATTGGTGATGGTGCATGCTGAAACTAGTAGTATTGAAAATAAATGGAAAATTAACAATGATTGTGTGTGCTCGCTGTCCTCACTCTTTCTCGCAAAGCTCTGAGGAAAAATCTGAGTTAGAGAGGGGAGCGATATTGTGAAACTGGGCAAGGATACACAAGAGAGGTTTATCTAATACTCACCTCTAGAGGCTAGTAACTCATCTATAACAGTATGCCAACTCTGAAGAAAGGCCGCGAACATTTAATACTAGACTTAATGGAGGAAGTTTCTGAGAATATTTCATTTAATATCTTTGAACTTGTTCGATAGCTCACTTTAAGAGTGGTGTCTCATTACAACGGAGGAAATCATAGGAACCTAGCTGGGTATCATCTTATCTCAATCTGCTGCTACATGTGCTATGATCCCGAGCTATTTTGCCTTAGCTTCAACAGTTCTCTACCTTTTCTTACTATGAGAGCATTTTGAATGACAGAGCTCTCCTCTTCGCCATCGATAGCAAGGTATGTCATGAATGCGCCTAGTTCTTCAATCTGAACGCACCATTTCTCTCCTAAAATTGAAGCAACCGTTCGAGAGCCCATGATACTGTCAATTGCAACTGCCCCTGGTCGAACGACGAGCGTTTTCCATATGTTGTCATGACTCTCTGCGAATTCGACGACTTTCGCCTCAGCTAGACCCTAGAACGCTGTCAGCCTTTGATTACAGTAATAAAAACAAATAAGAAAAAAGGTCGGCTTGTACCCTGATCTTGCGCGGGTAATCAAGAAAGAACAACTTCTTTTCTTGATCTCGCTGCGTGAACATCCCGCCTAGATGTACGTATCTAAATCGCGGTCTTGTTGATTTCGTTTCCAATACCCGTGCCATGCTCTCTATGAACGCGAGGGGGTACTCGAAGTCGGCGGCCCGGCTCCCTTTATATGACCCCATAGCCCTGTAAATACCTAGTTAGTAAATAGAGTCTTGATTTGGTCACTGGTGTCCGTGTATTGGCCATCCTACCAGATCATCCCTACAGCGTCTGAATGTTCTTCCAAGACATCTTGCGGCCATTGTGAGAAGTCCTTTATCAGAACAGTTTTGAGCTTTGGGTGGTTTGATACATCTCCGGGTAGCTCACGTCGCATGAATGCTACGATAGTGGTTATACTTGGATGAGTCAGACATTGGATGAGACACCCGCCTCCAATTGAGCCGCTAGCACCGGTAATGAGGACTTTCATGTTAGCCGAGATGAAGATGGTTAAGCATGGGAAGGATAATGCAGATAGAAGTGAGAGGTAGGTTCATGACGATGTTGGGAGAAGTTTCGACGGTATGTATACACCTGCATTGGGAGATATACGAAGGCGGATTTTCAAAATGCGTAGATAGCTTTGGTGGAGTTCAGTCGGCGGAGTTGTGGAAGTCCCTTGGCGGAGTTTTGAGAGTGCTGTCTCGGCGCAAGCCGAACGGGCGGCGTTCGGTGATATATGTTGGGTATGGAAATGTGAATACCATGATGTAGTTTGATTTAATTAGACTATTTGTTTTCGGTTTGTATTCTGGAGTACACAAAAGAAGCTGTCTGGCTCTATGAAATCTCGAATCAAGACAAGTCAGCATCAGCCGAGGATGCAACGCAAGAGATCGATATTAGGACTTAGCCCCTGAGCACTTCTATCGCGTTTCCTATAAGCTCTTCAGATGCGGGAGATAGAAAATTCTGACCCAGGCATCTCAGTGGTGCCAATACATGTTCATAGTAAGTAACACGGGGACCTTTTTAGCGCATGCTGGCTAAGTAATCAGGCAGAAACTTAGGTATGTAGTGGTACAGTAGGTAATGATGCGGCGTGTTTATACATGTATATATCTTGAAACTCCTATATTCACTTAAAAGATAACGGTAGAGGAGTGGAGCGAATATAAGACAAGCCAAGATGAAATGGCTTCGTTTTTAGCGAAGGTACGACTGAGTGAAACGAAGGATTCCTTGTCGCTCGATTGACCACTGGGTTTTACACCTGCCGGGCCATTTGTTAAACCACTTGTCAAGCCACTTGTTAAGCCACTTATTATAGTAACTTGACTGGATACCTAGTCTAGTTACTGTGGGTATGCAGTATCTACGTCATGCCGTATCTACCCCGCCCCATACCTGTAAGGTACCTACAATCCCTGATAATATTCCACACTATGAGTGTAGCAATCTTGGCAATGGTGTGGTGCCAAGAGTGCAATCCTTGTATTCGTTTGTATAGAGTTGTAGAAGAGATGGAGAACTAACACTGGCGAAATTTAGTCTGTAGACAGACCTTCAGCATTATCCGCTACCACCTAGATGAACTGTTAGCTAATGTAGCTAGGTAGAATGCCAGTACTGCTAGCTTGTTTCTATATCCGAATAATTGTCACAGGTTATCATAGGGTTCTGTGGCGGGTACGATGGACAGTGCCTATATGGCTACCCCGCACAGGTCTTTCACGTCAATTAGGTACCTCCATCTCTTCTACTTACAACATCAAATACAGTATCCACTCGCTTCTCCTATAGTTCCTTATTTAGATCTACGGCTCGTCCCGGCTGTTGTCGCACCCTTATATGGTTGTGAACATAGTAGTTAAATCAACGTGTTGATTACATGTCCGCTGCGGGTGCGGGTCATCGGCTTAGCTCACTTGCGCGCATATGACGACCTTGCCGCGATCTGCAACTCTGCTATGTAGACTAATGCCCGAACAGACTAACTGGCTGCTTGCCTCGGCAAATAGACACACTCGATAGCACCTTTTAGCTATCTACTTACTAGCTTGTAAAATAACATGTTCTTATGAGAGCCGAGGTTTGTAGCTAATTTAACGATTCCTCTTCAGAATGTGGGAATATTTACCATTGAGTGTTATAAAATCCTAGACATCTCGGCTGAACATATCCCGGTGAAGTTCCGGACGCTAATAAAGTTCCAGACGTGAATCTATCGGAGAGGGGTACTTACCAAGAAACGGCATGTGGAACCCCATTACAAGGTATACATAAGTTCGGCAGAGGAATTGAGGAGAGAAATGCCCTGATGTTAATCACAATAGACGCTTCATGACTTGTCTAAGCCATTGTCAACCAGCAAATTCCCCTTAGTGATTGCCATCATGTCTTCCACTAAGATTCATCCGGCATCTCAGCCAGACTGGAACAATCTCGGGGTTCTCCACAAGGGCACGCTTCCCCCTCGCGCGAACTTCCACGTCTATAGTTCAGTACCAGATGCCTTGAGTCACGATACCACAAAATGCAGTAGACAATCATTGTCTGGGACATGGAAGTTCAAGTTAGCCAACAATCCCTTCGAAGGTCCAGAAGGCTTTGAGGATCCAGCTTTTGACACGACAGGATGGGACGAAACGTCGGTACCAAGCATGTGGCAATTGAATGGCTATGGAAAGGGCCCTCACTATACAAACGTGAATTTTCCGATCCCTGTCGATCCACCAAATGTCCCCTTCACAGACAACGAGACGGGGCACTACGTTCGCAAGTTCACCGTGCCCAAAAACCTTCGGAGCTCACAGCTTCGATTGCGCTTCGAGGGCGTGGACTCGGCGTACCACGTGTGGGTGAATGGCAAAGAAGTTGGATATCATCAAGGTTCCAGAAACCCAGCTGAATTCGACATCACCAGTTTTCTTGACCACGCGGGCGAAAATACTCTGGCCGTCAAGGTTTATCAGTATTGTGATGCGACTTACATCGAAGATCAGGTGCGTTGTAGCTAACCACACAATCAAAGGACCGTCATTCATTATTGTTGGTAATACTGACTCCTCCAAGGATCAATGGCGGATGAGTGGCATCTTTCGTGACGTTCATCTCATCGGGTTTCCATCCCAGTCGCGCGTCGAGGATCTCTTCATCCAAACCAAGCTCGACAAGGACTATGTCAATGCAGAACTTAAGGTTCGAGTCGATATCACTGGTTCCTGCGAAGTCCAGGTAGGGCTTTACAATCCGGAAAAGCAGCCAGCAGTCGCCAGCGGCTCCAAAGTTGTAAACGGTGGATCGGTTGACTTTTCGTTCAACGTGAAAAACCCGGCCAAATGGACAGCGGAGAGCCCAACCTTATATCATCTCGTGATAACACTAAATGGCACCAGCTTTATCTCTCAGCGGGTTGGCTTCCGACAGGTGGAGATGAAAGATGGGCTCATCAAGGTGAATGGGCAACGGATCGTGCTCAAGGGGGCCAATAGACATGAGCATCACCCTAAATTCGGTCGCGCCGTGCCTTTTGAGTTTATGAAGCAAGATCTCCTTCTGATGAAGGCTCATAACATTAACGCCATCCGAACTTCACACCAGCCGAGTGATGTCCGTCTGTACGATCTCGCAGATGAGCTGGGTGTAAGCCGCATCAATAACACTACCTGGATTTGTCACTGATGGATAGTAGTTCTGGGTAATGGACGAGGCCGACCTCGAATGCCACGGTTTCGAGGCAATTTGTGAGCATCTCTTGTTCGAGTTTTCTGAAAGTACAAGCCCTAACCCCTCATAGGTGATGCTGCCTTATCTCCCGAAGAGCGTGCACTCCCTTTTAGGCAGCGACAGCTCTTAACTCGAGCTAATGCTGCTAAATGGACGTCGGATAATCCTGACTGGGAGGAAGCTTACGTTGACCGTGCTGTGCAACTCGTACGACGCGACCAGCTTCACCCTTCTATTATAATGTGGTCCCTAGGCAATGAAGCGTTCTATGGTAGTAATCACGTGGCCATGTATGATTGGATTAAGTCGTATGACGATAGTCGGCCTGTTCACTACGAGGCGGATATCTATGCTGAAACGATGGATATGTATTCCCGGATGTATCCCCCAATCGATGAGATGGTTGAGTTTGCCAGTGACAAGACCAAGACCAAACCTCTCATTTTATGTGAGTATGTCCACGCTATGGGTAATGGCCCAGGAAATATCAAAGAATATGTTGATGCCTTTTATAAGTATGAGGTCCTCCAAGGCGGCTTCGTGTGGGAGTGGGCAAACCACGGGCTTCTGAAAAAGGACGAGGAGACTGGGGAGGAGTTCTATGGCTATGGCGGAGACTTTGGAGACGTTCCCAATGACAGCAATTTCGTCATGGATGGTGTTCTCTTCTCTGATCACACGCCGAATCCTGGCCTGATCGAGTACAAGAAAGCGATGGAGCCTGTCAAGGTTGTCTCACATACACCACAGAAGATCACAGTCGTGAACCGGTATGATTTCATTACCTTGGATCATCTTGAGGCTAGTTATGTGGTCCTTGACGAAGGCAAGCCGACATCTCAAAAAGGCACTGTTGAAATCCCCAAGGGTATCAAACCAGGGCAAAAATCCGAGCTCTCGGTCCTAGAGCAGCTACCGTTACCTGGTTCTCTCTCAGGCGAAGGCGTTATACAAGTCGTATTCCGCCAACGGGATGCAACCGCAGCGTTACCCGCCGGACACGAGGTCGCATTTGAAGAATATTCATTCACAAAACCCCTCCACATTCCTTCAGAGAGCTCCGGCAAGCTTACCGTCAGCGAGACGCCGACCCTCATAACCGTTAAGTCTGAGGCCGTAACCTGGTCAGTCAGCCCCGTACACGGCGAAATCCGTTCGTTCAAGAAGAATGGTACAGAATTCCTCGCGACAAGCCCTAGCGTAACATTCTACCGCGCACAGACAGACAACGACTTCCCCCAAGACGGCGCCGATTGGAGGGATAAACTACTACATCTCGCAACATCACGCACGCGCGGCAGCAGCTGGGGCACAGCTGAGGGGAACGAAGACGGCGCGTACGTGGTGAAGGTCCAGCAACGATTCGCACCGCCTGTGCTTTCGTGGTCGATCGATCTTGATGTCACGTACACATTCCAAGCAAATGGGTCCGTATCGATTCGAGTTAAGGGTGTGCCGAAGGGCGACAGCCTACCACGCACGCTCCCACGCATTGGCCTGTCATTCGAACTTCCAAGCACGTGGGCCGGATCCGCAGCGGAGGGTGCGAAGAAGTCGATAACTTGGTACGGCCGTGGGCCCGGCGAAAGCTACGTAGACAAGAAGCTCTCACAGCGTCTAGGCGAGTACTCTGTATCTGCCGTCGACGAACTATGGACGGACTACGAGTATCCCCAGGAAGGAAGCAACCGCACAGACACACGCTGGGTAAAGTTCACAAACGGTGAATCTGGCGAGGAGATCACGGCACAGTTTTTGGATTTGTCGTCTTCGGGCAGGGAGCGAAAGCTTTTTGATTTCAATGCCTCGCATTACCGCATTCCGGACGTCGAGACTGCGAAGCACCCGTATGAGCTGCATAAGAAGAAGACAGAGAATGTTGTTCTGAGATTGGATGCGGCACATCATGGGCTCGGGAGTGGCTCCTGTGGGCCAAGGACGAGGGATGAGTATGCATTGTTAACTGCTCCCTTTGAATTTGAGGTGGTGCTCTCATGAGAAGGTGATTGCATTATTGAAGATTGATTAATGGTGGTCGGAAAGTTAGGTTAGCCAAGGTATGAGTATCAACATCCATCTATTATATATGAGCATGTGTATGCTAGCATATGGACGACAGACTCCTTCGATAACGATGAATTCATAGGCTTCATCAACACTCATGCAGTCGTCATTTATTATCGTCAATTACATCTTTACGTTCGCCCACTAATCCCTTAGCCCTGGATCATTCTCGTGCAAGCGACCCCGGTGCCTCTATAATCTGTCACAATTAACAGTACACCCAAGAGAGGCAAGAAACCATATACTGTAATGGCCAGGGAGATATAAACTATTTCGTACAGCAATCCCAAGTATTTTTACATTATCCCCCCTAATCTATCTCATCGTGAACCTCAGTCAACCTTGATTGGCGTCTCGGCCATTTTCCCGTTCCTCTCGTGTCCACAATTATCAACACATCACCGTTGATGCCTTCATTTACTCGACCACTTCTCTCAATAACAGTAATTGGACCCAGCAAAGTCGTGCCTAACAGCCGGCAATTGCTTCTCGTCTCTTCTCTAGAGACACGCTATCTACCTGCCGCTTGATCTCCCTGAAAAAGTCGTTATATTCCTCTATTTGTTGACAGAACCGGTTAGTCGATGTCACACCTAAGGAAAAGATAATTAGAGTTAAGAAAAATCATACCGGTGACCTCTTGGAGCTCTTTTAGACAGTCGACTCGGGTCTCTGGAAGGTCCGAACACATGTAGTTGAGGCAGGCACACATACGACCAAGAATTTCCATCCGATTCTCGAGGCGATGCAGCTTATTTATGTACGCATTGAATTTCTCATAGGAAGAATAAATGGGTGGAAGTTGGGTATTTCTCTCGTTCAAGTTCCGGATATAGTTTTCCGCGGGTTGGTGATCTCGGAGATGTCCGCGCACAAGCCACCGGTCGAAATCTGAGTCAACAGCCTGATTCGAGGTACCCCAAGTATTGTTTCCGCCAGCATTGGCGTTGGAAGCCGTGTTAGAAGCTGTAATCGTTCGCATTAGTACGGAATAAACTAGCCGTATAAGTTATGTGGGAGGGGACGGTAGTCTTACCCATCGTCGTCTTTCGCGAGGCTTGTGACGGAACTGTCAGAGGCACAGAGTCGATGATAACGGAAAGAGTAAGATGCAGCAGATGACTGTCGCGAAATTCGTATGGTGTTAACGGTCTTCCGAGTGGTGGGATTGGTTTGAAAGTCGACGGAGAAACAGTGGACTAAAAGGTACTGTTGGACTTAGATTGTTTGACTTATGAGTCAAGTGGGAAGACCTCAATATATATGTAAGTAGGATGTCCGTGCCTTCTCTCTTTTGCAGTGAATGGAATGTTGTGATCCTTGACCAATGCCATTCTCAACAACATACCTTAATCAACCAACGAGCTAAATGTATTCACTGCTGTCCCCAGACCCCACCCAACCACCTCCAGTTTAGGTTTCCTTGGGCATATGCATTCACCGAGCCACATTGACTCCAGCTCTCATATTCAGGGGACCTACATGTTTATCTCTATAGCAACATTAATACTATAGCGCGCGAGAATCCTACATGGTAGAGAGATAATCAATAACAAGATTGGGTTTCACATTGTTCATTAGATCGCTCTACGTAAGCTATAACGAGAGCAATGAAGTTCTACTTCGCTAATACAGTTCTTCTCATTGTACATATCACTATACAAACAGCCCGCTTCGGTGAAAAAGGCATGATATTATCATTTACATCACGTACGTACAACGCAATGCTGTTGTATCAAGCAGTCACTAGCCAAAATTTAGATCAGCTTCAGAGTGCGAGGGCAAGAACACGAATTAAGCCAATATAGACAATAACTATTCTTAACTAGTCTAAGAGGATTGTGCCCAGAACGCCTTCCCATCGGTGATAATTTATCCAATGACTGTTGACACTGTGCATTCTACACTCCCATGTCTATATACATGTTACTAGATCCCCTCTAGCCCTCTGGGCTGTGCTTTTACTTCCTTTTAATCATCTTGAATACATCTATCTCTCTACTTGTATATGTCTCCACTCCTTTTGACGCATTCGACTCGTGGTGACGAAACCGTAAAGCAGAGTGTAAGCGAGTGGCTCTGTAAATGACACGCGGGAGCACTCGACCCGGGCATCGACGTCGATCTAGAAACCTTAATGGCTGATGTTTACAAATAGCCACTCGCACTGACTGCTTCAGCAGGACAAGGAGAGGGAAACGTATATGAACCTCAGTAGGCGCACAAATTCCGGTTGAGATTATTTGAAAAGTTAAGCACCTACAAGACCCTATTCACTAATATAGTCAAGGCAGAACCGCATTCTCCAACGTCTTAAAAAAAGTCGTGTTGATGCCTTGTATGTACTTAAGAAAGCAAGCCCGTCTCAACCCAGACCCGACACGCCTAACTTCGTACCGTCATTCAAGGTAATAGGCTGGCTTTCAGCCATGACGCCGATCATCCTCAACCACTTGTCCTTGCTAGGGTTCGTCCATTTATGCGTTGTGCCGCGTTGTACGGTCATGTCACCAGGCTTCAGCATCCGTATCTCCCCCGAGTCGAGGGTCAGTTGCACCTCGCCCTCGACAACGACAATGAAATCGAGACTAACAGTGCGGTGTAGGGGACTCTCCGTACCAGGAGGGGTGTCTATGTACCAGACGTTCGCACCTCCGCCGGGCGCAACTAGAGGAGGCACATTCTTCAGATGGCCGCCGTACGTTTCAAGATCGCTGCCGTTCAGGACCTGGGGTGGCTGATTTGAGGCGTACGCAAGTCGGAACAGAGATCCGGCTAGGTTCTGAACAGGCTCGACGCTCTCGTCGAACGTGTTGTCGAAAGAGGATACCCCGTTCTCTAGGTTTGTAGTGGTTATCACGCGTGTCGGGTTGGGGAGATCCGGCACAGTGATCGAGGGGGGATCATGGGTCTCTCCTGTGGCCATATTGACGGACACGCCCACGAGAGTGACAACTAAGGAGGTTAGCAATTTGCGCGCTGTCTCAATACGATTTCTAGCAAACTCACATGCTCGGTTTCTAATCTCCGACTTGGGCGTTTAATACATTAACCGCCTCTCGAACTGTTTTATATGATGAGCCGGTAGTGATGCCTTTGGTTCTCTCGGTTACCTCGGAACTTACCTGATGGATGATCCCAAGCCTCACTCAGTAGCTCACTGAACTGATTATTGTCAGTCATTTGCCCGCACGCGCACGCCATGGACCCCGCTCCAGCTGGTCGGGAATGACGTATCCAACGCCCGGATTTAGGCATTGGATAACTCCGGCCGTAAGACGCCCAAACGCAGTCATGATTACGAATAAAGTGATAGAAGAGCAAGGTAGCATTAGGTATATGTTGGCGCTGAATCTATGTGGGAATAGGAAGTGTATAGCTACTTATCCCAAGTAAGCAGCTTGATTAATAACAGCCTCCGGGATCCTATCTCTTTGGTACTCATCTCAACTCCATGACTTCCAAAAGTGGAATAACAGGGGCTTTGCTGTAGGTCCAAGGCTTTATATATCTAATCAAACTATCATTCGAGCATTGTATGAGCGTTATATGCCATTTCAATAGGGTGTATGCAGTTATATTCAATGTTCTGCTATTCGACTTTTGAAGTCACGGAGTTGAAATGGGCATCAAAGGGATGCTTCATAAAGGGACCTCTGTTAGCTCCAGCTTAGGAGCACTGCTACTGTGTGTTAACAACCGGGTTATGAAATCATATTTGGACTGATATCAGTATGGTAAACATGCATTTCGGTGTGGATCTTTACTCTGCATGTACTGTATAGTAGTAAATGAGGTATTAAGCTACATAAGCCGATTTTTTTCACTAACATGAGTACCACTAGCCGTGCGAACACGCCATATGCTAGAATACAACGAGATTTTACCCCTCCATGTCGTCTCACCTTCTTACCAGTTAGTACTATAGTTTCCTAGTCTCAAGCAGATCTTATACCCAAGGCACCCTCGCAAGTCGGCTTGTAGAGTTGATCATGTTTCTGCCAAAAGTCATTTGCATTATGAACCAATATATACTGGAGGTCTTTATGCCTAAGCTTGCTTTTGTAAAGACATGTCGAGATTTACCACTTATCTTGAGAAGAACACCCTCTCAATGGTAGAATTTTTCATAGGGGTAGATCTGCGTCTGCCATTAGAGCTTAGAGAAGTACGCCCTTCTTAGGAGACTTACGTATGTGTAATATAGCGTGGTAAACGAGTGTATTCATCATGCTGTTATCATGAACTAATTTCCTAGCTAACCAAGTCTTTCCCTCTTTCTCTTATTTTGCTTCCCGTCGGCTACTTGCTGCCTCCTTCATGATATTCTTCTCGCCCTCTCTCAACTCCTTCTCCGGCTTGTTCTGGTCATCAAACTTTTTCTGAAATGCGAGTTCCTGGTCGAAATACTGCAAGAAAGTAGGTGAATCGATGTCCAGTTCCACACCATCTATGTCTTTACAATTATTGATGCCATCTTCCCGTGCTGCCATTTCAGGGATCATATCCTCCAGCTTAAGGCAAACGTGCTCAGTCATGTCTGGCTCCCCAAACTCATTAGAGAATGCATGCACACTTTCCGTTATTTTGGGCTGTCCATCATCGTCAAGAACAGTCTTACCTGTTCTCCGATCGAACGCAGCCCGCCATACAAAGACACACGCAGGTCCCCGTTGAGGTATGCCGGTTCTGTCCCATTGGTCCTTGACTTTATCCCAAACCTCGTATGTGCCAGAGAAGTCCAGTCCAACAACAGTCCGAATACCGCCTTCGCTTTCTTGAATGAATTCTGTCGCTTTTTCTCGCAATTTTTTGGTTGATTGGGACCAAGCCACCTCCACTACCATCCCCAGTCGTAAGCGCCCGGAGGGTACATACCAATAAGAGCAGTCCGCACGCAGGTATTTTTTACCAATTGGAATAGCTGCACCACCCTTGAACTGTATCTTACCTGCAGCTTCTACGACTTTGGCAGCGTATTCCCCTCTTGAGTTTCTTGCTATACGTCCAAGCCAACGATCCACGCACGTGATTATATCCGATATCATGCCCTCATGGAAGGGTGAATTAATACGGATGCTGAATTGTGTCCTGCCGGTAAGAGATGGTCGGTACTCGTATCTAATTATAAGTGTCTTAGTAAGTGGCACAGGTACTCTTTACACAAAGTTTGCTCATTGAAATATGGATTTTACGCACCGAAGCGCTTCATGGAAGTACCCAAAGATGTCGTTATCACAACCATCTAACCTGTCAAGGAGTACTTTGTAATCGCCTGGCAAGATCTTCTTCGTGATCACCTCTGGGTGACCTTCCTGAGGTATCCCCTTGTCGATAGCTCTGATCAAGCCGACCAAGCGATCTACTCGGGATTTGGACAAGGCCTTCCGCTCGCGGCGAGATCGTTGGGAGGCCACGTTGAAGTTTTGAAAGATGCCCGAAAGAACCCTAGCGCCGAGCGATGCAGTCAGTGGCGCAGTGCTTTGCAGCTCATCTGCATCAATCTCGCGCTCGTCTTCTGATGAATCGCTCGTAAGAGATGGGCTAGCAATTACTGGACAAGACAGCATGACTTCCTTAGAAACAGAAGGCAATATTTGGAGGCTTTCCTCGGAAGGAGAGCGCAACACCTGACGGCTTTTCTAGATAGTAATGGGTGTTTCTAGGGTTGAAGGGAAATGCTGCTTCTCTTGAATTGGGGTATTACGCTGATGCTGACCCGATGGTTTGACTCCCGGGAACGGATGTTGGGGCCTCTCAGAAGTAGTGGGAGGTGTTGGGCCAGACATAGATGTTGGTGAACAAATAGCGAATGTCTCCAGCCATGCAACAACACCCAGCCCAAGTCTATATAAACAGAGATTCTCGTCATAGAATCACGACGGAAATCCTCGAGGGGTCTATTGTGTGGGGTCAGTTATGTTGTACAGTATCATGAGCTTACGCACGATAATAAGGGGGCCAGGTTGGATTGGGGATGAGGCAGGCTCTAACTACGTAAACACGATATTGTGGTGACAATCTAATTTAGCCAAGTCGTACACATATCGGACGATTGAGGGTTATTGTAGGGTTCAAGGGCCTGGCCCAATGCTTAGAACACAAAGGGCCTCATCCTAGCGGACGAGGGAGCGGCGTAATAACGCTACCCCTCGCGATAGATTTTAGGTTACCTACGTGTTTATGTACCTCAGTAGGTTACTTATCCGTGAGTCCCTTGCATACTACAAAGGCATGAGCCACGTTATGTGAGAATGTTACACGGAACCAAGGGATTGATCATATGAGCAGCAAGGCTTGCTCCCGTATATGACTGAGTGCCTCATGTCGCTCATTACCTAATAATGCCGAGGACTGTAATACAACCATCCCTTGCTACGTTGCAATATATGTGGTGAATTATAGTGGACGAATTTAGAATTCGCCACATGGATAACGTAAGCAAAAGAAACCATTCAGACAGCACGGAGGTGATTATTTCTTCTAGCAACCAAAAATCACTTTTAAGCCAACCTGGCGACCTTGAGTATTAGATCAACTTGTTAGTCATAGCTTGTAGCTTGATGGACAACCTTACACGTTCGCATGGTCAAGCGAATTCATTCTTTTGTGCCTTTTTGAGCTCGCCGCTTCTACTTCTTCCGCTAAACACCTATCAGCTGATGAAGCGGCTATTTTGACTTTTTACCTTTTTAGTCATAGAGCTAGACTGACTGATAGTTATTTACGTAGGCTTAGTATACTTTAAATGTAGTCGTATTTTTGTTCGTTAAATGTGCCAAGCGTGGCTTCCTCGCGCGTGCTATTCAACTAGGAGCGGTAGAGAGTGCGGATGAACTCACGCATCCTTAGTGAGAAGCTGGTCTTGTTATCGGAAATGGGTGGAAGCTACGGTGGCACGCTATTGTCCTAGCCGGCGAGGTGCTCAGAGCTGCTACCGCTCTGGTGCGGGCTCTAGCGTAAGCTGCGGCGCTCCCTAATCTAGGAGCCCAGGGACTAGCTTAATCTCGTAAAGCGGCCGACCCATTTTTGGTTGGACCAGCAATGATAGAGACGTTTCCACCAGCGCCAGCTCGAGTTAGGATTCTGTCCTTAACACTTTTGGCAGTGATGCGCTGAGCAACGACAACGTCGTCGTTGGAGGCAAGCCCTAGCTGGCCCTGGAAGCCAAAACCAGTGGAGTGGGCGCTGCCGGTCTTGTCGATGAAGATGGTATGGTCCGTCCCGCAAGCCACATGGGTTACCTGCCCAATATTGGGTACCGCAGTTGGATGCAGACAGATACGGGGCTTCCCACGATCATCGCAGCGGATGACGGCGGTATCTTGAACCGAATCTGGGGTGAAGGCCACACCAAGTTGGCCAGCATCAATTCGTCCCCATACAAGACATTGGCCTTGGGCAGTGACCGCAGCAGAATGGTGAGCCCCACCGTCGAGAATCACAACTCCTTTCTGGCACAGATTGTGAATCTTCGTGGGCGAGAGCAAAACGGCAGAGTCACCACCAGCGGTGTGAGCATCTCCCGCCTGGCCAAAGCTGTTGGCGCCCCATCCCCAAACGTTGTCGTTGTTATCGACGGCGAAAGAATGGTATTCGCCCGATGCAATATATTTGGCATTGTTACGACACACTCGAACTTGGCTTGGCACGAAGGAATCTGATTGGCGTCCGAAAAGACGCCGGCCAAATTGGTTCTGTTCGTTGTAGCCCCAAGCCCAGATATCCCCTTTCATGTCAAGAGCTAGTGCATGATTGGCTCCGCAAGCAATTTGAGTGATCTTGGGGATGCCTTGAATCTGAAGCGGTCGAGGTTGCTTGACGATGACGTTGCGCTTGTCATCGTACCCGAAGCAATCTGTGCCCTGGGAGTTCTAAGAATTGTATAAGTATAGAAATGTCCATTAGTATGTGTGGAGTCCCTGGGTACTTACGCGGAACGTGCCCCATCCGTAAACAAGGCCAGTATCGGTGAGGGCGAAGCTACAACTGTCGCCAGCTGCGACTTGGGCGAACCGAGTGCCAGATGGGAAATGTTCTGCTGGAATCTCGGTAGGCGTGGACTCAAGTGGATTAAGTTCTTCATCCTCGTCGTCTGAATCTGCATCAACGTCGCGCAGTCCACCATCCCATTGCGTGTCCCGCCCAAGCGCGTCGTTGTCATTCACGCCCCAGGTGACAATCTTGTTGTCTGCGCTCAATGCGACAGTGTGCATTCCGCCGCAGGCATACTCGACGATATGGTATGCGGTAGAGCTATTGGGATCGAGCGAAGGGTTCAGACAAGGGCGCAGGGCTTCGGTTCGCTTAGGACCTAACCCGAGCTCGCCGTTTTCGCCACCGCCGAAAACGAAGAGCGCTAAAGTTTGATCGGGAACTTGGTTAATTATAGGTAGCAGGATAGATTGCTGGGATAATTGAGTCTTTGGCTTGGTCGGGCGGCCTCTGGCTTGATGCTTTGCCGGTGGAATCGGGCTGGTTTTCGCTCTTTTCACTTTATTCGTTGCGGTAGTGTTGTCAGCTTCGGGGTCCTCTAATTCCGAGCGCTTGCGCTTGTCAATGTGATTGGGGGTTTTGGAATGAGCAAGCGCATCTGCCTTAATAGGCGAAGCCTTTCTCACGCCAGCGCGCTCCTCGACTTTCGGTTCGGCCTTGTTAGTTCTGGTTGGCTGGACGCGCCCTCGGCCTTTTTTGACGCGCGTAGTTCGAGTCGACGCAGATAATCTGCCTGGAGCCATAACTATGCTTAAGATTGCTTAATAGAAACATATATAGTGCAGCTGGTTCATACGCAAATAAGGACAAACTTAAAGAATTACGCCAAGTATCAATATCTGTCAAAACGAGGGGGGGAAATATTGTGACACGTGGGTAGAATTTGATTTGAGACCAACACACCCGTTCTAAATAGGTAACAAATGGGCTGCTAATGCGGTCCAAACCTTGCCTTTACCAGATCGGGTTCAGCCCTACAACAATTGTCAAAAGGACAGGGGCCCCATACATTTCTGCCAAGAGACGGTCACCACGATGACACCCCGAAAAAGAACATGAATAAATACACTCAACTTAACCATACTGCGTGTCATCGCTTATATCTGACAGCAATTATATCCTATGCTTCGAGCTGACCGTTTTTATTTTGAGCGCGTCTGCGTTGACGCCGTGTTTGTCTCAAACAACTAATTCGAGCTAATACCCCTGCAAGTAGCTACCACTTTCCGAGCAAGGTAGATGCTACGCAGACAAGGCTGCTTTAACACCTAACTTGCACAGTATATTCTTCGGCCAGATACTTGAGCCTTTTTTCTTTAACTGCTTCTGCTCTGATGAAGTTGGCGTCGGGAAGACCAGGGTGCATCTTGCCGTAGTCCCCGTCTTTCTATTTGAATGCTCAACAACAGCTAGCTACCTCCGATCGGACAGCATGAAACCGCAGATCAGAGAGCCGTTTGCCACGTTTCTAGGAGCCCGTTTTGTTTGTACTATTTGGTTCAAATAGAATACCTCCTTCGCTCAACCAGACTGGTTATATTCGTTTTTGATAAACTCCTGGCGGCAAGATCTGGACATGGAGATTTTGCAGCATACCATGAGCATTTTGGCTATACTGATTCGAATAACGACTGTAGCTGTGGAGAGAGGAAAACTCCGCAACACATATTCTTCTGCGGTCGGTTACGGAGACATATGTTGCTGCTTAGTCAGACACCAGTCAGCTTTTTACATTTCTAAGGGAAGAAAGTGTGGAATTAAGGCAAGATTTGTAGAAAAGACCAGCTTTTTCACGAAAATATGCCCTAGATAATGTTAATGATGTACCAAGAGAAGCTACGCCATTATAGCACGGATACCGCAACAGCTTAGATAGGCTTGTGAGCAGCGTAGAATGTATATGGCAGATTCCTCTATAAACCCTACGATGTATGGCTCTAGGAGGCGGGGTTTGCTATATTAAGGGACAGTCCCCACGATAAAATCAATCAATCTATCTATGCTCTATCGTGCAGCCCACCCCTATATCTAATCAGAATCCTACCACATATTTAGAAACAATCAATATCTCTTCAATACAAATAAACAGAAACGCTACCGACCAAAAACTATTCCTTCCAATGTATCGTAACTAAGATCTATATGAAAACGCTGCTAAATATAGCGCAAGATTGTACGTGCTGCGGGAAGCCGTTTTGAGAGTGGTACAGTTGGCCATTGAAACCGGGGTTGGACGTAAAGTAGTGTGTGTTTTGCTAAGGCATATCGCACTATGACTAGATTGTGTTATGACCTTATCCCGGTAGCGAGGTTGGTAAAGTGAGACTATAGCTCTGACATAATTAGATGATGATTTGTCTAAATGTTTAGTAAGTACATGTAGTGAGCCCCTCAGCTACACCGCTGGCAACCGCGTTACCGATAGGGGTGCCTGCAGAGATCGGGAATAGTGAAACCGACTCTTTCCTCGTCATAAACCAAGCCTGTCTAAATTGCCAAAAATTCTCATCCGAAAGCGGGATAGCGACAAAGAAGATTGGCTCTGCAAGAGCATAAAGGGTGTTGTTTAGGTTATCTGGCTATGAAGGAGTCATGCCGTCCGGATATTTATAACTATCAGGGTCAATTCCATGGTCGATAAGATGCTGTTAAAGGCTCAATCACCTTAAACCACCACCTGACTGGAAGGGAGGACTAGGCCTTCATCACCGCCTTGATGCCCTATATGATTATTTCAATTTGAATACTTTTCCAAGCCCCTAAAATCAAGTCCTTGTTATAAAGAATAGGGTATCTACAGGCTGCCCTACACGTGTACATCCAAGAAGGATAGGCAAGGAGTGCAAGAGTCAAGATACCCCAAAGCCAGGAAGTACCCTACGCTAGTAAAGATCTTAGCATCAGGCAAGACACCGAGTTTTTCTTACTTAACCTCTTATATTATAATGAACAATACTCCACAAGTATCGCTCATTCCGATGCTAAAACTGTCAAGCTAAAACCGTGAAGTTGATTCAAAGCTCTATGTGTCTAATAATATCTATGTTCATTCAATTAGCTCGACAAACATAACTCCCTCTATACTTCTCGAATCGAATAAATGACGCTTTGCCCGTTCTAGTGAAAGAAACACCCCAAACAAAATAATCACGTCAACCAACCTGGTACCACTTCAGGGCTCTAGGACGCCTTTCTTGAATGTGAGGGATGGCGCCACGGGCTCAACAGTTGTAAGGCCTTTCCGAGTCTGTCTGAAGTGCAGCGGGATGTGCCTCAACAACTCTGCAAAAGTCCCCGGCTCGCAATCTGACCCTGGGTTCCTCTTCCAAAGCGTCCCGAGTGACACCCACTCAACCATTCCTGCGATAGTTCCGATCTTCATCATGGATGACTCGGTAAGCTCTGTCCACACCAGTTTTTCCGCCGCTTTGTATTGTGCCGAATCCTTAGGCCCATCGCGTCTCATCGCGAGCAGATCGAATAACTCTTGGTTCTTCGAGAAGATGGGTACTTGGGCTTCCAAGTCAAAAAAGGGACGTAACAGCTCCCTTGGGCAGTCAATCCACAGAACATTCTTCTGCCAATAGTCCACGCCTGAGAAACCCTCTTCGTCGGCCTCGAGCATGTGCACCCGGGTCCAACAGACCATCTGCAATCCGTACTCTACCAACTTATCCATGGCGATGTTTACGCCCATGCCTCCCAGTATTTGTCCCATATTCCCTAGAAAATGAGGCACACACGGTGCCAACAATGGGTGCTGCGCCAGACCGTCCGGATTAGAGCGACCTTGCCATACATGCATGAATATCTCTTGCCTAGACTTGGTGAGCAAAAAACCATGTATGAGAAACCCGTAACTTTTTAACATACCATCGCTTGATAAAAGGGTCATGCTTTCGCGCAGCCAGGAAGCAGTTCAGCAAATTGCCCGATATCACAGGAGTAGCCACACGGTATGGAGATGCAGGGTCCTCGAGCTGATCCCAACATATCTCGTCCATGGTCCTCATCAAGAAGGTGCTGCTGTCAACCCATGCTCCTCCATATTCATAGAGACAAGCGCCTCGGAGGAAGTCAGCGCTGTGAGGGCCCGCATGAGTACCGTCCAGAGTGTTGTTGTAGAAACTGTCCGGCAGCCCGGTTGGAGCGTATTTTCGGGCATAGTTAGGAGACTCGGGTAGGCTGTCCAGAACGCGAATGGTCCATTCAGGCCCGCAGATGCGAACCCAGCTTATCACGTTGCGTCTGCACCAGGCAGGCATGCCGTTGATGCCACTATCCCAAAAAGTCCAGATATTCTTCTCAGATGTGATGGGCTGATAGTCCGAGATCAAGCGGAGTATCTCATCGTCAGTTCTTTTGTCGTCATTCTTCTTTCTAGGCTCCAGTTTATCCTGGTACTCGAGGGGAACTTGGATTGCCATGGTGACTCGGATATTGCTCAAAACCTTGAGGCTCGGAATGACTCGAAAGTTTGGGTGACAGCAAAGCTGAAGAAGAGCAAGATGAAGCAGAGGGGAGCGGTCGAGGAACGCAAATATACTGCTACTATATAGCTATCTTGTGCGTTGCTATGGAATGAAGATAAGTTGTGAAGAATGAGAGGAACGTTTACAAGTTTGTGACAAGCAAAGCAGCTTGATATAAACTCTGAGCTCTGTCGCGAAGCTCAACCCATCCCTAACACCGAGTTCACGATCGGTATCGGACAGTTGTAGGATACCGATCTCTGCACATAGACAGCGTTCGGGTCGATGTAGGGGTCCTGCATTCCGACAAGAGATTGGATACTGGTATGTCAGCGCCCAAGTTGGCCGCCGCCTACACTACCCCTTCTAACAGTTTCGCGTGCCGTACCGGAGAAGTCCCGCCGTTAGAAGCGAGACTCGGATACCAGTTAATCAAGGCGACAGCGACATTACTCCAAAACGAAGATTTTCGTTGGTTTGTACGCACTCTCTTAGTGTCAACAATAATCAACGTCTCGCTGAGTCACAATGGGAATGGATCTGACATGTTTACATGCAGCTGACAAATCCACGACCTGACCCCTTGGTCATCGTTATCATAGAGATAGCTATCCCTACTACGTACATACATACATACTAAGTCGTAGTACTCCGTATAGTTAATCTTAGCAGATCTCAGTATCGATAGCGGTGTGGGAAGACCGGCCCGGTGCCTAGTGTAGAAGCATGCTTGAACAACGAAAATTAAGCCTTGACTACCGAGACTACGCAGTACTGTAGCTACAACTAACCATGGTCATAATTATCTTGGATGAGTTATCTAAGAACCGCGCAGTTGATTTTATCAGTGATGAGTGGTTGTGTGCCAATGCTTAACCTCAGAAATAACGCGTAGAGCACAGGTTCGTGCGGCCGCATCTGAAAGCAATATCGCCCAGAAACTATGATTACTCAACAGCCCACCATTTCTAGTCGATCTTATCTCGAGATACTATACTTATCAGTACACTAAAAACTCGATGCAGAGACCACTTATAGGCTCGAGCGTTGCTGATCTCTGAACGTGGCAAAACGCAACCCCTTATGGTCCTACAAGGTTTTAGCGCGATTAGGATCAATGCACAACTAACTTAGCGGCGAGCCTCCTTGTATAGCTCTTTCTGAAATCTGAAAGCCTCACCTAGCGCGGGTACCTGACGAGGCAAGCCCTATAGAGCATACACTAACTTAGTACGTATTAAGTCGATTGAAAAAGGGTCCAAACTGATTCCATAGCGACTGGGGTTGAAGCGGGTCCTGTCAGATGACGTGATTGTGTATATAATTGACGAAAGGTGTAACTACTCCGTATTATGAAAAAAATTTACATGAACATTCGGCCGGCGACTCCGTGACAAACACGTGCGTAACCCTTTGTCATCCTCCAGCCACAATACTATGATTATAACTCTACCTCTACTAAAGTCGTTGTGCTGAAGGTGAGCACGCTGAAAATTAGAGTTCCTAACGTTCCCAGCATTTGATTGGACTATTGTTCAAATACAGCAGCTGAACGCCAAGAGACCCAATACGCGGCACGGCCCTTGCGACCCAGTTTAAATGATCGAAGCCAATTTTAACTACGATACATAAACAATTTCGCGAGGAAGAACATTTTAGCAGTAGACATAAGAGAGCTAAACGGAAATTGTAGTAGTGAGCACGATGATGTAACCGGGGATGGACGTCTTTTGTTAAAATTCACAGAGAGCACCAGGTGGTTGGAGATATGTGGCAGTTGCTTCAATTAAAATAACATAGCGCACAGGAACGCAGCTCAGGAACACTCTTCTATCTTAGAATATAGCGTCGTAATCAATTTCTCCAACACATATTAGCAGAAATTGAAAGAGACGGCTTGCTGGAAGCTCGATGTCCCAACATCTGTCGCATGCCCCAGCTCTTTGAGTCTTGGTGCCAGCAAGAGAAATACACAGCCTGTCTGGAAAAGGGAATTGTAATTTGCAGTAAGAATAACTCTGATAGAACGGCAAATATACGGATAAAGGTGGTGTCAAGCTAAACGATGTGGCGTCATCATATCACTCTAGCAGCCCCCTACTGGTCGAGACTGGTATCAGTACATAGCCAGATAGCTAGGTCGATAGACGGCGCATAAGAGTCACAAAATAAAAATGAAATAAAATAAGATACACTGTATGTAGTGGGATTTCTATTGTACTTAGAGTGAACTGCTAGCCATTAACTGCTTTTAATACCGGCACCCTACCTGATTAGTTTGATAGACAGCTTGCTGTAATGCCACCTACATATAATGAATCACCAACAGCCAGGGATGTCGCAGCCAATCGCAGCCAGTAAGACTAGTCCGTTTCCCTGTTCAAACACAAGCCAGGTGAGATTTGGTGTTAGCTTCAAAGAGTTTCGTGATCGCTTCTCGGGGTCCAGACTCTCTTTTGAAGGATATCACATTCATCATTTAGAAGTCCCAATGCAGACGTCACAATCCGGCAGGTCTCAATGTCTAGTGAGCAAAGCGCCAGGAGTAGAAGTGACTTCACCTTGATGGCAATAGCTGTACGTTCTGGAATGTCTTCGTTCAATGTATGTTTTAAATGAATTGTGATTCTTGTATACGTTGGTATCTTGATCGTTGCTCCAACTCCAAACCCATCAACTGTCACATGAGCTTGAGCAGTCACGTGCAGCTTTCACAGATGACATAATTAAATATTGCTCAATAGAGTGAGTGGGGTTTTATCGTAGGCATACGAAGCCAAGACGTCGCTGCATTGCTGACTATCCTATTTGTACTAATTTCCCATCACGACAGTCCTACACCCGAATATTACAACACACCACGTACCCTAGTTACATGGCTACCTCAGAGAACATGAGAGAGGTCCGTCTAGACATTGACTGTTGTTATCGCATTGTAGTGGATTTGTTGAAGCTGAAGACATGTTACCTAACATAAACGGAACAGGGAACTGCCAAATTCAAAATTCCTGGCTTTAGGAAACCTTGCTATACATGGTTCAAAATATTTGGAGATCTCTCTACTGCAACGCCCATGATCGTTCTGCATGGAGGACCGGGAGCATGTCACGATTACCTCCTACCGCTTCTAGATCTATCGCCTTCCATGCCCTTGATCTTCTATGATCAGATTGGAAATGGAAAATCAACACACCTGCCGGAGAAGAATGGAAATGAAGAGTTCTGGTCCGTAAAGCTGTTTCGAGACGAGCTTGACAACCTAATATTACATCTTGGCCTGCAAGATCGACCGTTTGATGTGTACGGGCACTCGTGGGGTGGAATGCTTGCGGTGGAGTGGGCTGTTGCGTCTCCATACTCAGCGAACCTTAGACGGCTGATCATCACGAACAGCCTCGCTAGCATGGATGCATGGCGAGCTGGCATCACCACACTTCGACAGAAGCTTCCGAATGATGTACGAGAAGTTCTCGACCGCGCAGAGAGAGAAGGGAACTTTGAGACCCCTGAGTACGAGGCTGCCATCGAGGTGTTTTACAAACGTCATCTATGCCTCGCCCGACCCTGGCCTTCGAAGGAAGTCGAAGCTGCTCTATACTGGTTCGCTAAAGACCCTACGACATATGGAACTATGTATGTTTAGTCGTGCCCACTGGCTAGCAGAACTGACAATGAGGCTTAGGTACGGACCAAGTGAACTATCCATCACCGGCTCGCTCCGAGACTGGACATCGATACCCATATTAAGCAAAATAAAGGTACCGACGCTACTAATTAACGGCACTAAAGACGAGGCACAGGATGTTGCAATGCAGCCGTTCTTTGACCATATCGAGAAAGTAAAATGGATTACCCTGGACAACGCATCTCATTTCTCTCACGTTGATCAACGAGAAAGGTATATGGAGCATCTGCGAGCTTTCCTTTTGACGTAACTGTAACATACTTTTACCTCAAGTAGGACAGGCCTAAACCCCTTGAATGGCTTTGGACCATTTAGCTCACCAATTCGAAAATTGTGCCTATTAAAGTAGTATAAAACTCTTTCGTGATAGTCGTCGACAATCCCTAGGGGCTACGTAAGCACCATAATATTCCGCTTCACTTTCTTCAAGTGTATTATCCTAGAGCCAGCAAGGCAAGATGTATGCAAACACCAAGTAGTCTACCTCGTTACCAACATTCGGATAGGGATAATTATCAAAATTCTCACTACTAGTATATCCAGTACCTTCCTACTATCCCAGAGTAGATAGATAGGTAGGGCAGTAGGCGGAAAGAACACAGGGAAGCATGTTATTCCCTCATCATATCCGAATAAGCATCGAGTAAACACCAGCTAATTAATCAATTAAAACTTACATCAGCTTTTGAGAAAGGAGCACCTGCGAATATCCAGGAAGTCGCTCGTGCATGGATCCACCCAAACTTGTACATACAGTGGGTCACAGAATGTATATATCTCCAACTTCGCTGTTGTTGTTTTGAACTTCTCCATCTCTCATACATTTTCCCCCCATCCTTCGGCTGCCGTGCCCTACCGTGCCCTGCCCACCATGCCTCATATCCTTGATCTGATTAACCTCCCTATCAAATCTAACATATCTGTGCACACATCTACCCTACCAGTTCCGTACTTGATCACACGTCTCAACTCAATAACCACCTGTGAAGCCTATAGCTTCCCAAAGCTCTCAGCCACCTCAGACCTGGGCTCAAGCTCCATCATCTGCTAGTTTAGTTGCTGGCTTGAAGTAAAAGAGTCATTATGGCAATACTGATCCTGTTCCTGTGGGAAAGGGCTATTGGGCAGCCATTGAGGTGACCGACAGAGGTGACTTCATTGTTGACGCCAAACTGAAGGGTGGCAAGCATAAGGCGGTGTACCCCAAAACCATGGTCTTGCTTGGTGTAACAAGGGCTTGGTTTCAAGGGCTTGGACGAGTGTTCATCGAAGCTGCATGGTTGAAGCTAAATCCGAAAGGTGATGGGGTCTTGTTGCCTGGAGACCTGATAGGAACTATGAATGCCAAATTTAAGGAAAGCACTGTTGATAAAAATGACATAATCCACCCCCTTTGACTCCGGGAGACGTGGCCCTCTCACAAATCCTTTGTGGCTGTGCAGGTCCAGATGATTGGGCCCATATACAACATATACCATGCAAAGCCTAAGGAGAGCTCAATAAAACACTGGAGACTGGTGAAGAAGTCTGAACTTGCGAAGGAAGGGATGCCCACCTACACGATAGTACATGAGTATCCTAAGGACCTTGATGGGACAGCCCTGCAACGTCAGTTGTGCAAGAGACACGTCTGGCTGGATTAGGACAGAGCCCATGCTAAGCTTCCTCTACCTTACAACGATGTGTATCTGACAAACCGTACGCCTCGGCCTCCTGCTGGCACTAACGACGTGCCCCCTAAGGATCCGTCTCAAAGCTTGCACCCATCTATCGAAAGCAGTGCTGCTTCAAAGCCTAAGTCCGAGTCAGAATCAAAGAAGCGATGACCTATTTCTGAGGATGAGACTGGAGGAGTATTAGAGATGCACAGGGAGGCGACTTATCTGGAAACCAGACCGGCTCCCCCAGTTTATCTTACCGGCTCAGACGATTCAACTGACGGATCTGAGGATAGCTTTGGCGGTTGAATATTAGTGTAATGGTAGATATAAGAGCGTTACGTTCAGCTTAACTACTTCTTGAGTAAGGTGAGAAGATCTCAATATATCCATGATCAGGCTGTCCGTGCCCTTTGTGCCCTTCCATCTTTTACAGTACATGGAGTGACTCCTTGATGCAGTTCACTTTCAACAAGTATGAGGCGAGTTAGGAGGTCAGGTGAGGAAGGAATCTTTTTTGTTTTGATTTCGCATTTAGGAAAGGGTGAGAGCCTCCGCTCATTATCTAACATCTAATTTAATGGAGATTTCTTATTACACAATGAGCGCACATGGAGCACATGGAGCAGAACCTATTATGCCGGTGATCATGTCGGCAATAACAAGAAAAGTATAGTAGCCATGGCCAAATTCCTCCTCACCTAATCAATGACGCGCGCGCCAATGGGTTAGCGGGATTCATACTGTTGTGTCTGCGGTGTGTTCGAGGGTCACAAGCAAAAGGAACACCTCAGTTCCTCCAGATGTACTATCGGATGATATTGGCACTTCAAAGGTTATCCCCTTTGATGCTAATCGCAAAACTTAATAATCTCTTCAAATATGGAAAATGGGTAGTTCATCGTCTCGGCACACGCTGGGTGACTTTAGGGCCGTAGAAATTGCTACCAACGATCTGTGAACAGGTAGAATCTTAATGGTAATAGAGCACTCATCACATGTTTTACTACCTACTGAACGGGTCGGATTCTCGCACATCAGCTTTTACTATTCGCACATCAAACTAGCCCTATTCGGCAACATCCCTGTAGCTCCATATCTCCCGCTCTTGTTCTAACTAAATTTGTATAGAATTTATAGCAGGTCCTATGTATATATGAGGAGTCGAAAAACAACAGTTTAGCTCGGTCGGTCGGTCGCGCGGTCGCAAGTGTAGGTAATCTATAGGTACAATAAATTAGCTGTGGCTGCTACCAAAATAGAAGTATCGATTAATTCTAAAAAAAAATAACCAGTTAATTCAATCGGATCTAGCCAATCATATTAGTAAAATCTGTAAGTGGGTGGGGTACTGTGGGTAGGTAGTAGTGCAAGTGGGTCCGCGGTTTGTGTGTGGAGTGGCTAGTTGTGGCTGTTTGTAGCTGTGTTTTTAGGGCACTAGGTAGGCCCTGTAGAGCGCTATAGAGCCCTATAGAATGTTTTGCTATACCGCGCGTGATTTAGACCGTATTTTTAAGCTAATTCCTAGGAAGACTAGGGCTCTGCTGGAATATGCTTAAGTGCCCATATAAATCGAGCCCAATTTGGAGCAGACCGAAGCTTTGTGGGGCTCTTCACTAGAAAAGGCTAGTTTGATGTGCGAATAGTAAAAGCTGATGTGCGAATAGTAAAAGCTGATGTGCGAGAATCCGACCCGCCTACTGAAGCATCGGTCCAATTGTGGAAGCCCACGCAAGCACAGCAGTCTATTATTTCCGGTCTAGATCCGCTATAATAACAATATGTGAATGTGGGGATATACTAGAACAGTATAGCGGATAATCCAGCTACTCCACTCATATCCTATTTAGGTAAAGCTTTCCCGTCATTCAGATAGTGCATTGAGGTACCAAATTGAGACCCTGAAAAACAGTACAACATAACCATTTAGTATGTTACACGCATGTACCGGATCTGTTCAGCATACGTGATACCTCGCGTCGGCTTACCTGTACACCCAACCCAGCTGTGATCTGCACCTCGCCTTATCTACAAGAGCTTGCCATGAACTCGAGATTTATCCCGATCATAGAACTGCGACCTGTAGTCAGAATCGACAGGACGGTACCTTGCATTGAACCCGCATGCCGTCATGTCAAGACTTGTATCGGGCAACATTATAGAAAGGATAGACTACGGGCAGGTAGGTAATGTTTGACATGGTGTGTGTAAGTGAATAACTGGTTTACTAGCGATGATTACTAGCAACGAGGAGATGTCACAAGAAACCCCAACCCGAAGCCACGTTTTGTTATAGCTTGCACATGGGACACGAGCTGTATAAGTACACTAGACAGAAAAGGAACAATTCCATCTGGTATGCGATTCATCGGGGTTGGGAATTTGTAATAAAACTCGGACAGGCTTTTGGAAATGTGCCTCTTATCCTCTTATCGCGCGATAACAGCTGGAATGGGCAACAATACCCCTGTACGGCATGCCTGCTAGCGCGTTCTCCCTAGCGGACTTTGGGTGCCCAAGCTGAGTTGTCATGATGCATCACAACACAACTACGAACAACTACAACTCAGACAGAACACATCGGTCAGGCCTGATACCACTAGGGAATCATGTCCCCCTTACTTGACGTCCTGTGATCGCAGTCATTAATCTGCAACAGCAGCTACGCACAGTCATAGGACGCCTGGGTAGTCGTAAAATGTCTCAGGCGATGGCAGCATGTGTCTCCACCACCATCTTGACCCAAGGGTGTTCCCGGGGTGTTCCATAAAAGTGTAGATGCTGCCCCTTCTGTGGGTTATTGTTCCTCATTCATGGGACCACGGGTTTTTGTCCGCCGGGTCTGTATTGACGTTGCAGTATACAATTCACCATTGTTAGAGAGAGAAAAAGAGAATTCCGGCTGCGTCCCCGCAACCATTCTGCTGTATCTCGCCAGAAGCATAGCAGCTTAAGCAAGGTACCGACGCATCGAGATCAAATTATAAGGCGACCAACCAACCAACCATCCATCCATCCATCCATCCAGTCACAATACACACATATCATATCCACAACCCTTTGCACTTCCGCCGTGCCGGATCCCGGCAACCTGACAAAGTTACATACATATATAGCAACACGGCTCGTGGACCTCTTTCTTCGGTAGCAAACGGCGGAAGCTCAGCTCTGCTCTGCCCCGCGATTGCCAAGGTAATACAACTACCTTACCTAAGGTTAGGCAATACCTACTAGGTAATACCGAGTAGCCCTGTTCCCGGCTCCAGTGAAACCTTCCCCATCCCCTATTCCCCATCAGCCGTTCCCCATTCTGCCCTGAGGACCAGGTACACCAACCACAACTGGGGCAAATACCGGCCTGCATTACACCACAATACCGAAACTCTACATTACTTAGTACGCCGCATTAGTCCAGCTTGGACTAGACTGGTCGTGCCTCGAGCGGCTCCGACCCATTTCATGCTAAATCCCTCTCCACAGTATTTAGTTTCGACTTTTACTTTCCTTTTCCTTCATTGTATCCGACTCGGACCACGACTACCACGAGCCTTCGCTCTACCATTATCAGCCCTGCCGACTTTGGCCTGCCGATCACGGACCCGTCCATTCTCTTGGACCTCTTCTAACCGGTCATCGAAGCATCGCCGGCTGTGCTGTGGCTGTATGGATAACCCCAGGCAAAACGCCCAGCCAGCCGCCCAGTGTGCCTGCCGTCCTCCAACCATGGATCATCTCACCTCGCGCTTTCGACGCAATAGGAGGGGGTCCCCTGTAACATCGACATTTCCAGATTCTTTGCCAGCCTCCCCAACTCCTGCTGACGCCAAATCCGCCCTCCCTTCCCTTTCTATCACGACAACCCCCGCCACGACGCCACCGGGCTCCAGCCATACTTCCCACAGCCTGCTGCCCAAGTCCCCTCTTCGCAGCTTCAATCATTTTCGTGCTGCTCATAAGAGAGCACGATCGCCGGCATCAGTGCAGACCAATGTTCCCAGCATCATGTCGAACCTCTCACCTGTCGACGCTTCCGCCGATCAGCCTCGGACTCCGTCTGAGAAGGCCAGAAAGCAAATGCCGCTCTTTCTGAAGCTCTCGGACGCAAGTATGTGCTTTTAGAAACTGGATCTGATTCTTCAGGTTTGACCCCGGTCGATTGATACCAAGCTAATGCGGCACCTCCTCTATCAGATATCGAGTCGAAGTTTCACGAGCTGGTTTGGCTTGAGCGCATGCGAAGCCAGCAGGGCATCCAGAACCCCTCGCCCAATTTCCCATTCGCCCGCGTCCTATCGCCCGAGACTAAGATTCTCGACCGCTACGCGAATATTCAACCTTGGGCCAACAACCGCGTTCATCTTCCGGTGCCCGAGGGCAAGCTGGATTACATCAACGCTTCCCCGATCGTTTCTCCGTCCCCGCTCCGGCCAGAGACTCGACCAAGCTTCAACTACATCGCCATGCAAGGCCCCAAGGTCAATACGGTCGAGCACACCTGGCGCATGGTTGCCCAACTCGAGAGCCCCGTCGTCATCGTCATGCTTACCGACACACACGAGGGTTATATGGAGAAGTGCTACCCCTATTTTCCGCGCGATGCTCACGCCGAGGGGATTGATGTGGGTGAGATGGATGAGTTCGAGGATGGATTTCGTGCCCGCGTTGTATGCGTGAGTATAGAGGAGAGACAAGATGGTGCTATCCAGATGCGCAAGCTAAACCTTCACGTGGACGGGCGTGGGGATATCGCCGTCTGGCATCTTCTGTACCGCAGATGGCCTGATTTTGGCGTACCCAAAGTGGAGGATTACAGCAGCTTCTTTGAATTGATGAAGCTCTCTCGGGAGCTGAATACCAATCCTACGAACCCCCGCATCATCCACTGCTCAGCCGGCGTGGGGCGAACTGGTACATTCATAACCCTGGAGACCCTGATGCGTGAGATTGATGAAGGAGCCATGGACTATCTGGGCTCGGAGGAGAATGACAACAACGAAGATCTCGTCTTCAAGACCGTCAATCGTCTACGTGAGCAGCGACGTACTATGGTACAAGCGGATAGCCAGTACGCCTTCATCTACAAGGTGCTGCGTCGACAGTGGTTGGAGAGGCATGGTCTTCTCGATGATGCTGCAGAGAATGAGCGCGCATCCAAGAGGTTAGAGGTTTATTATGATCCCTTTGTCGAGCACAACGGTTAACCGTGTTTCAAGAAACCACACTGCACCCCTCGGTAAGACCACGTTTGGACAGGTGCGCAGGTCACGCCGCGTCCGACCACCTCCTCAGCCCATCGACAACGATAGTAGCGATGATTCGGCACCAGGCGGTGCTCCCCTGCGCACTCCATAGAACCGAGCCTGAGCGTGAGCATCGAGGCAATCCGCCGTTTTTCTTAAGCTTCTAACATGTCTATACGCGATCCACCGTCACACAGTCGAGTATGAGCCTGAGATTCGCGAGTCAACGCATAGCAGTAAGGTCATTGGCGGTTCATTTGCTTTTTTTGGTTCTATAGCATGTGTATAAAGGCGTATTTCTTGATAGCGTGGCTTGGCACGGCATATATGACAGGGGCTTGCATTCCATGGGCGGCTACGGAAAGTTTTGGTGATTTGTTTACGAAACGAACAGGAATGGACAGCTTTGTATTATCACGATTGAGCAGGAGTACGCGGAAAACCGGCGTCTGATAGAAGGGCTGGATCATGATGGACTGACTCGTTCGAGATACCCCCTGTTGCACATGCTTTATTAGAAATAGATGGGAGGCATTTCATCTGCCTCTTATTCACAACTAACTTATAATCAATTTATCTTAATAGGCATATTTGGCAGTTTATCACGATTCAAAATATCGTAATTTTCGAAACATTATTTATGACCTGAATTCCACCACGTAGAGGTAATGTATCGATATGGCAAGTTTCGACAGTGCATGATATTTGTATAGTTCAAGCTGAGGTGCCGTCCAGCCCAGTTATGTGCTGTGACAAGTAACTAGATGAATGATCTCCCGTTCAAGCTGAAAATCACATGTTCCGATGCTGATCAAAGGTTCCCCTAATATCGCTTACGATTCTGAAGCAAAAGGGAAGATTAGCGTACACAGCTTTGTGATATCACAATAGTAGCATGACGAAAATATTTCCGAATGTCATCCACGTTGCTTTCTTTCACGAAAAGGGCGTCTTCGGCCGTCCCAACATCTTCCCATCAAGCTCAATATCGACCTTCTCATTATAAAAGCACAAGCAACCAGCCATCGCCGCACACTCAAGCTTAGGGTTCTTGTAGTACCAAACGACATCCTTGAGCCTCTCCTCCCCTTCCCCTCCCTCCTCACCACCCCTCGCAACCACAATATCGTAATAGTTCGCCTCGCCCTTATACGGACAGGACGTGACAGTCTCGCTATATTGAAGGAACTCCGCAGAAACGCTGGTAGCAGGGAGGTAGAACCTCACAGGCAAGCCCGTCTCGTACAGATGGAAGCACGAACCCGCGCTCGCGACCTGTGTACCGGCGACGAAGACGCGCACGGGCCGCGAGGAAAACACGACGTCGACGCGCTTAAAGGGGTCTTTCGGATGTATGTCGATCGGTGCATCCTCCTCGAACCAAGCGTCCACCGCTCCGAACTCGACACGCACTAGTCCCGCCAGGACCCCGGTGTCGTCATCGTCCGAGAACACGATCACCCGATCCGTAGATGCGCCGGAGACGCTCAGCGTCGCGAGGCTGTACCCCTTTTTCTCGTCCGCGTATGAGAGAACGCCGGCCTCGAACGACGACAGTGGGACGTAGTATGTCGGATAGTATGCGTGTTCCCATACGAACACGGCCCGCGTGGTGTCAGCGATCAACCGGCCGCCAAATTGGATGCGGATGCGCTTCGGCGCCGTAGGTAGTGTCTTGACGGGTCCGTTGGCGAGCAGCGAGCGCGCGAGCTCATCCAGATTCTTAGTTGGTGGTGGCATTTCTTCGGTTTCCTCTCCGCCTGTGATTACTGATTTTCAGATTCTTAATTCCTATTACCTATAGGTAGTTGAGTTAATCTTGTCGAGTTGAGCACAAAGATTATCTGGTCAGAAGAGTGGTTTCAGAAGTGTGCTGATAGCTCTGTTGATATTGGAATACAGTAAAGAGTCTATGATGAGTATATATTTTTAGACCATTATGCTTACAAATCTAGCATTCAGAGGCGATCCTGCACAGTAACACACAACATTAGATGTATCATTAACGATGCGGATTTAATTATCCCTTGGCAATAGTCCGGGGAAATCTGAGCTGTCGGTAATCTCGGCGCGGGGTAATTGTAACTATGATGAATAATGGCTACATAGTACTTTCCCAGACCGGCGACCGGTTCGGTGTAGCAACTTAAAAAGTGGAATAGCGGAGCCGCATGCACAGCTCAATACACCCAATTGGGTATATTCATTTGTGTATACTGCGCCTCTAAAAGGATACTGTAGACGTCTTAGGTACATACTGTAGTACTGAACACTTTTGCTGTTATCGTCTTGCTACAGTAGCTTGACTACTATACGTATATCTACTATGCTTTGCCGTCACTTTTCTTCAAATCATTAAAATCAGGGAAAATGGGGCCTACATAGTAATGTGACGTTAGTAAGGTAATTGACTAGTTGAATAGCAGCTACTTTCCCTGTATCTTTTCATACGTAGCCATAGCCACATGTATACGACAATATGTGATTGTTCAGGCTAGGGAATACTTTATCTCTTCTACAACATATGCTAAGATATAGTATGGATGAGATAAGTAGAACCACCAAATGTGCGCGAAGAGAACCACCACGGGTGATATGCAAGAGTCGAAGACTAAAGATCTCTCCGCGGAGCGTTCGTCAACGCTGAAGTTGTCTTATATGGTCGAACCTGCACTGAACAGAACGGGCGTGTGTAACATGGTATAAGAGGGTGCAGAACTTGCACACTGAGCTTTGGAGATTATGAAAAACTACTAGTGTAGTATCGCATCATTCAATATTAATACCGGCATTGCTAATGTCGTGCAGCGACAGCATAATAACGCTAGTGGTGATTTTGTCTTACTACAATCTGGGACTGCGGCTAATGTCAGTATCGAGCTGTCACAATTTGATGCCCCCTGGACGCTTAGGTCGATATATCTTTCGTTGAAGAATATCAAGGCAAGACTTCGTACTGTACTCGCAGGGAGTAGAAGTCGTACAGTAGGCGAATGCATACCAAACCCCCGTACACGAAGAACCTTGCTAGTTTGGGATACCGAAGACTCCGATCGTCCGCCTAACGTTGATGCCTAACGTTTCGCTAGGACGTAATTGGGCATCCGCCGCGTGGAATGACGCTCAAACGGCACCTAACTAAGTTGCAGCCGCGCACAGACAATCGCTCGATTCCAAAAGAGAGAGAGGACAAAGACCGCATTGAGAAGACACTTTTCCGAATTAGTGCGGTAATCAGCGATAGGGAATACGGACCTCGGCTGCGGCTAAATTCAGTGGCATTTGATTCTTGCATACAACATATGCTTACTGTCTTTTATAACTTGAAGCTAGGATCTACATGATATACCTATACGCATAATGCGGAGGATCTGGGGTAAAGAATGTTACCTACATGTAGCTATTGTGACCCATTACGGTACAAAAGACGGGCGGAACGTGCATGTGCGTGCATGACAGGGCTGGAAGTTGGGACGAACGCCTTCCCGCACCAACATCGCCCTACCAATGCAGGGCTTGGAGAACATTACGTTTTGCAGGCGACCCTGAATCGCGATCGTAGGTGGGTTGGGGGATGGAGACTGAGCCTTGTCTGCATGAATGCACGTGCAGAGCACGAAGCTCGAGCCGACCCGTGCTTTGTGTACTTATACGCTACCCATCTCATGTTTAGTGACGCATATATCTATTTTCGGAATACCTGGTCTTTTAGTCTTCGGTGCAGGCGCACAGAGATTGATAACGGTTCAGTCGATCACATGGTATTCTGTCATGGGAATCTGAAACAAGGATGCTGAAATGCAACCACGCTACATCCTCATGGTCGGGGACCGTAAGTTCATGTAAAAAAATGAGCGAGGAAGATATATATGCCTCGGAAGTGCACCGCAAGGTCATATCTGCAACCCCAAGGTCAAGTGAGGGAGGTGACAAGGGTACTATCCCCTGATAGAGCGGTTCTAGGACCGTGCATGGTAGGAAAGAGCCAAGTTTCTAGTCAAGATGGGCTATAGCGGGAAGTCGAACAAGACACAACGTATCGATCATCGGTTTGTGCCTGTTGTATGCCACTCCCCATCTACTCCGACCGTGCGGTTACATCCTGGGCCGCGACCTCGAACGACTTCTCTCCGGTACATGTCTCGAACCCAATGCACCGAGGGATTCCGGAGGTATTACCAAAATGGGCGAATAATTTGTGTTTAGAAAGCCTTCGTATTAGGGTACACCATAGTCGTCGGCACGGGACTGCCAGACG
Organism: Xylaria castorea; assembly: GCA_022495115.1. Taxonomy (NCBI): domain Eukaryota; kingdom Fungi; phylum Ascomycota; class Sordariomycetes; order Xylariales; family Xylariaceae; genus Xylaria; species Xylaria castorea. The sequence goes on along the minus strand of MU382712.1, from coordinate 81,635 downwards.
TCGGAATGATCAGACGCCATGGCTACCGGTTCAAGATCTCTGCGGAAATATTCCAATAGCCTACAACAGAATGGCTGAAAAGAGTCAACCAGGCTCTATTTGTGGAAGGAAACAATGGACGACACGACAACCTGGGCGCGTGCGGTACTTACTTACCCCTGTTGACTAGTAGCAGTTGGGTAAACCGACAGGATCAAAGAAGAGAGATGAAGAAGGGAAATGACGGATTACACATCCCTGATAGGCCATGAGGCTCGAAAGGACGCTCGGACACTATTCCGAACAGCCGGTGTAGTAGACCTTGCTTGATTTGATTCTTGGCGCCATGTATAAGATTACTGTAACGCAGTATTGCGAGAAGGCTTCGCGATTAGAGATCAGCCTGTATACGTATAGCTAGTGGTAGTTAATAAGACGGTTTGAAAGCCGAAGAGTCCGTGAAGGCAGCCACGATACATGAAGTAGCTGAAAAGAGAGCTGGGCAAGGGCAGCGCCGGTGACAAAATGACGAGCAGCTCGATTGTGGCATATACCTACTCCGTATACTGCGGTGTATTATAGGTATGAGGTTGAACGAGTCCTTCTTGCCTGCGCAACCGTCGTCAGTGTTGATAAGCCGACTACCTCTAACTGCCTGACTTTAGCAGCGTGCTCGCCAACTGATCTAAACAACAATTACGCATACTATATACCATACTATTTGATGCCGTAGGTGTTTGTCGCTGGGATTAACTCTAATAGCCGTCTCAGACTCGACTCGGCGGAAAAGGATGCCCGAGTCGGCTGAAACATGATCACTATAGGCTAGATGTGACCTTGAATTACTTCGTACCGACCGCGTAGCTATTAGACTGTATGAAAGAACGGGGTAGATCGGAATGATAGAAGTTAATAGAGGTGAGATGATTTTAAGATATAACATGCCGTGAAGCAAAATAAGCTTCGCGATCAACGATGACTGCATGTGGTATTGGATGGCGGGGTAGATAATCGTGTCGCAAAAGCTTCATGTTGTGCTCCTGTACCGAATCAGGGATCATCGCGCGATGAGTGGATTAAGTGTTACACGTGTAGTTCCTAGTAGTTACACTACATACCATCTTCTGTTTTTGTCGGACTACCCGAAGTTGTTAATCGGTGCTAAACTACTGTCATTTCGAATCGGAGTGTTGGGACCCACCCACTTCTACATAGTGTGCGACACACAATCTTTAGGCCTTACTAACAATAGCATTCTTTTATTTGTATAACACTTTAATTAGCTTTCGATTAATTTAAAAACTACGTTTTTACATTTTAAATAGTGTTTTTTGTTTATAAACGTGTTTTTTGCGCTTTAATAGCTTATTTAGCTTAAAAACGCGCTTTTAAGCTAAAAACGTACTTTTAGCTTAATTTAATTAAAACTATTAAAATTAACAATTTTATAGCTTTTATAATTAAAGCTTTCGATTTATAGCTTTTTTAATTAAAGCTTTTAATATTAAGCTTTTATAATTAAAGCTTTTAATTTATAGCTTTTTTAATTAAAGCTTTTAATATTAAGCTTTTATAATTAAAGCTTTCAATTTATAGCTTTTATAATTAAAGCTTTTAATATTAACGTACTTATAGCTATAGCTTTAAAAGCTTTTAATTTTAATATATTTGCAGCTTTAGCTTTAAAAGCTTTTAATTTTAACGTATTTGCAGCTTTAGCTTTTAAAGCCCTCGATTTTAACATATTTGCAGCTTTTACGATTTATAGCTTTTCGAAATAGCTATTAATAACCAATTAATATTATTTTAATAATTAAATTTGCTAGCAATAATTATTAAAAAAAACTAGTTAACTATAAAAATTGTTGCTTAGTTTATTTATAGTAAACGGACTATATAACGCGTAAAAAAGCAGTACGTGCTATAAAGTTATACTAATTAGTTTTAAAAGTTTTAAAGTTAATTTAACGCGTTAAAGCTATTTTTATAAGCTATAAACTTGTTAATTAAAAAGTTAAAAGTTTATTTTAACTTATATTTTAATAAAATGTAATAGTTTTTAGTTATATAATATAATATATATATTGCTGTTAATATAATTTTAAAGCATTTAAAAAAGTATAACTAGTTATAAAAAAAGCTAAAAATTAAACTAGTATAACAAAATTTAAACAAATAAAACTATTATATATATTAAACTGCGCTTTATAAATTTAATAAGTTTATTTTTATTAATAAATTTAATGTTAATAAATAAAATATAAATTAACAATATAAATAAGCGTTAAAAAGTTATACTTTTTTTATTTTAAAGCTTTTTAAGCAAAAAAACTAGTTTAATATATTGTTAACAATTATAATAAATAACATTTTAAACAAAGCAACGTTTATATATTAAAGCTTAATTAACGTTAAAAGTTTTAAAATATAGCTTTAAAAAAAAGTATTATTACTAATAAATTTATATTTATAGCTTAAATTAATGTTAATAATAAATAACGCTAGTTTTTACTACTTTAAAGCTATTTATACGTTAAAATTATAGCTAAATATTAAAATATAATATTTGTTTTTATATTTATTAAAGGAATTAATATAAACGTATAAAGAATTAATATAAACGTATAATTTTATAAACGTATAACTTTTTAATTAGTTTAATTTAAAATATGCTTTATAATATATTTAGTTATATTAAACTTACTTGTTTTATAACTAAAGCTAATTAATTTAAAAATATATTACTTAAATATATTATTTTATAAAAATATTATTATTGTATTTTTAACGGAGCTTTTACTTTTTATAACGTTTTGTTTTAAAGAACTTTAATAATGCTATAAACATAATTTAATTTAAATAGCTACTTATTTAGTTTAATTATTTTAACTTTTATTAGCTTTTTTGCTTTTAAATATTAAGCTATAACTAACGTTTGTTAGCTTTACTACTTGTTGTTCTTTTAGTTTTAAGCATTAATAATTAACTGCGTGTTTAGCGCTAAATAAATAAACTATTTTTGCTTTTTTTAGCGCTATTGTTGCAAACTTTATTTTGCTTAAGCTTAACTAATGTTAACTTGTTTTAGCTATTTAACAAGCAACCCTGTTTTTAGCTTATAATTAGTTAACTAGCTAATAGTTTATTTAGTAAAATTGTAAGCTTATTAAAAATAAGCTTTATAAAGTTTTTTAGTTAACTATAAAGCATAATAGCAATTTTAAAATTGCAAATTAGTTAATATAAGTTTTTTAACAACGATTTTTATAACTATTAGCAAAAGTTAATGTTATGCTTATTAAAAAAGCTTTTATTAGCTAGCTTAGTATAAATATTATAATAGCACGGAATTTTAAGCTTAAAAATAATTGAACAGTTATTAATATAATGTTTAATGTTTGCTAAAAAAAGGTTTTTTGCGGTTAACATTAATTTGTAAGCAATATAATATTATAAATTAATTAAGTTTACTTTTTTTAAAGCTATAACTGTTTAAAGCTTGCTTAAATAGTTTAAAAAAAATAATAAATATTTACGTTAAATAAAAATTTTATTTTAAATATAAGCTTGTTTAAAGTTACGCTTTTAGTTAGCTATTATTTTTTGTATTATTTTAATAAAACTATATAAATAACTTATGCTATTTAAAAAGTAGCTTTAAACATTATTGTTGTTTGTTTTTATATTAAATATAACTTAAATATTAAAGTTGTAATACTTACAAATATAGCAACAAGCTTACTGTAGTTTTATAAACATATAAGTTTTATATATATATTATAGTATAAAGTACTACTTGTTAAACTTTTAATAAAATTTAATTTATGCTTTTTTAAACGTAGCTTTTATTTTTGCAAATATTACTTTTTTTTATATTATTAAAACGTTTTAGTAAATATAAAGGATTTTTTTATTGTTAACAAAAGCAGCATTTACTAGCTACTTGTTAAAAAAGCTTAACTTTATAAATAATTAACTAGCAAAAATAGCATTTTTATTTTCGTTAACATTAAAGCTACTACTATTAATACAACTAAAAATTTACTTTTGTTTAATATTAAATAAAACGTTTAAGTTAATATAATATATATAAAGCTATTGTTGTACAAAAAAAAACTAGTTATTTAATGTAGCTTTTATTGTTTTATTATAATTAGTTATAACAATATAAAGCTTTTATATAATATAAGTTATTATAAGCTAACGAATATTTTTGGCTAAAAACTAAAAGCTTTTTTATTTTTTGTTGTTAATTAATTTAAAAGCAGCATTAAAAACTGTTTTTAAGCAAGTTAAACTTATTGCTTAAAACAACAAAAGCTTAAAGCAGTTAGTATTATATATATTATTAAAGCTAATAATATTTAAAAATTGCTTTTATATTTATAAGCAGTAAAAAAAAGTTTAAACTAATTTAATTAAACAATATAGCTTATTGTTAGCTTATTTAACTAAGTAAAAAACTTTTTTTTTATTAAAAAGTTTAATAAAAGCTACAGTTAAATTATAGCTGTTTAGCTTAGCTTGTTTAATAATGCTTTAAACATTATAAATATTCCGTTAAATAAAAACAAACTTTTTATGCTATTTTTTAATTATATTTCGAACGTTTTAAGCTTAAATACTAATATAGCAACTAGTTGTTATAACAATGTTTTTTATTAGTTTAATAAGCTTTTAATAAAATAAGTAAGCAAACAAATTTAAGCTTTAGCTATAATTATATTAATAATGCTTTAAGTTTTTATATAGTTATAACAACTATTAACTTTTGTTTTTAGCTTTAATAATTAATAACTATTTATAACTAGTTTTTTAAAACTTTTATTATTAAATTTTTTTGCTTTTATTAATTATTGCTTTTTTATATTTATTATATTTAATTATAAATCGAATTTGTTGTTTTTTATATAAATATAAATAATATTTAACAGTATTAAAACTATTGTTTTTGCTAAACGTATTAACGTAGTTAAAAAGTGCGTTAGCTATAAAAAATAAGTTGTTTAAAACAAATAAGTTAAAAATAGTTTTTAGAACTAAAAAAAAAGAACAGTAGTTAATTAACAAAATGTTTGCTTTAGCTAATAAAACTAATGCTTGTTAAAATAAAAGCATTAAAAATAAAGTTAGCAATAAAAAAGCGTTTTTTGTTAATAGTAAAACAAATAACTTTAATAGTAAACTTTATAAAAATAAATATGCTAAAAAAAAAAAGTTATAGCTGTTTAAATTTAATAGCAACTATTTTTATTGTTTTTATTACTTACGTACGTGTTTATATACGCGTATTAAGTTTATAAAAAGCTGCTTGCTTTTTTTTATAACTTAACGGATTAACCGTAAAAACGATTTAAATTTTTTTTTAGTAATAATAAGCAGAATTAAGCTACAAAAAAGTTAAATTAACTAGAATTTTTTAAAGTAAAAATTAGAACGGGCTGTTAAGCTAAATATAAATATATAAACGCGTTAAAATTGTAAAAACGTTAAAAATTTATTAGCAAAAAAAACATTATAGTTAATATATAGCTTTTATATTAGTTTATTAAGTTTTTTACGTTTATAAAAATATAAAACAGTGCTAAAAAAATAAAAATATAAAACAAATATATTATTAAAAGCGTTATTATTATTAAAGCTATAATTTGCAGTAATACTATTACAATTATTACTAAATAAATAAAATCGACTAGTTATAGCTGCTATAAAAGCAAAAAATAGTTTATTAAATAAAAAAAGTAAGCAAAAAAACGAAAAACAAAAAGTGCGTTGTTTTTTTTAGCAATATAACAAATTGTTTAATATAAAAGCGCGTTTACAAAATTGCTAAAATTAAAAAAGTTCGGAAAATATTGTTTAAAAATGCTAAATATTATAAAGTTAAAGTAATAAAATACATTAATTAATAAAATTATTAATAGTATTATTAACAGTTTAAATAAAACGTATAAAATAAAATATATAAAATTAGTATATTAAATTAAATAGCGTTAAAAATAGCTAAAGTAAAATAAAATTAAGCAAACATTAAGTACATAAAAAGTTAGAAAAAAAAACAGTATATATTAATAATTAATTTTTAAGCTAATAAAAAACAGCAAAAAGTTATACGTTTATAAAATTATACGTTTATATTAATTTTTTATATGTTTATATTAATTCCTTTTATTAAATTTAAACTTTATAAAAGCTTTTTTTAGTATATTAAAAGCGTATATTAAATAGTACGCTAAATAAAAAATTAACAACTTTGTTAATAATAACAATTTTAGCTCTTTTTTTTATACTTATGTTAAAAAAGTTAAAAATTAAACTAATAAAATATAAAAGTATTTTAAAGCTATATATGCTAGTTATAACTTTAAAAAATAGTTTAATTTATATATATTAATAAGTATTTTTTAGCAAAACTAGTTTTTATTTTTATATTTAGCTTTTAATGTTATACTTATTTTTTATGCTTAGTTATTTTTATTTTTATATTTAAATTTGTTAAATAAAAAAAAGTATAATAGCAGTTAAAAAAGCGAGTTAGTTAGCAGTAAAAAAAAAAAGCTAGTTATTAAAAGCAATACTGTTATATAATAACGTTAGTAAATTTTAATTTAACTAGTTTATTATATTTATTAAATGTTTATAATAGTTATACTAATAAAATTAATAAAAATAAAAAGATTAAAAGTTGTTTAATTTTAATGTTTTTATATAAAATATTTTTATATTTAGCTTTTGCTTTTAAAAAAGCTATAGCAAAATAACGTAGCTTAATATATATATTAGTAAATATTTTATAATTTTTAAACTAGTTATTAAATATTTAACGTATATTATATAAATTAATATTATATAATATAAAGCTGTTTTTTAGTGCTAAAAATACGTTTAAAGCTACGTTATATTGTTTAATAAACTGTTTAAATAAGTTAACACGTAAATTTTAGCTGTTTTTATTTATTTTTAGTAGCAAAAAGCTTTATATTAATAAGTTAAACAGTTTAAACTATACGTTTAAAGCTAATAAAAATAGTATATAAAAAAGTTAATAAGCTATAGCTTTTAAAAATATATAGCTATTAAAAAAAATGCTTATATAGCTAACTTTTAAAAATATATAGCTATTTAGTACGCTATTAATAAAGCTTTATTATATATAGCTTTTTTAACAAAAATAGCTTTAATATATATTTAAATAAAGCTATTAATAGCTTAATTTAGCAGCAATAGTAGCATTTATTATTTTTGGGCTAAAATAAATATAAAAGTTGTTAATATTTAATAAATTTATATTTATAACGTTATTTTTGTGCTGCTTTAATAGCTATAAAAACTTTATACTATTTAAAATTATATTTTATAACTATTAAATATTATTACTGCTTTTTAATATAACGTTTTATTAGTTTTTTACGTTGTTATAACTAGTTTTTTAAGCTATATAAGTTTGCTAAAGCTTATTTAGTAAAACAAACAATAATATTTTATAAGTAGTTTTATTTTTTAAAATAGCAATAGTTTATATTTATAAACTGCTGTTAATAATATAGTAGTAGTATAACTTTTTTATATAATAAAATAAAACGTTAAAACTAATATAATTATAGCATTGTTTATTTAACGTATAAATAAAATGTTTTATAAATTAAATATATTTAAGCTATAATTGTTATATTTTACTATTATTAGTTTGCAGTATTATTTAAAGCATTAATTTATAATAAAACATGTAAAATTAACTTAAGCGTGTAAAAAGCGTTAATGTTTACAGTAGTAGTTAAAACAGCAATTTTTACTTTAAAACGAAAGGATTTTCAAAAAAAATTTAAAATTAAAAGTTCGAAAAAGCGTTTTTTGTTTAATATTAAAAATTAAATGTTATAAAAGTAATAAAATTAATAGCAAAAGTTTTTTAAATATATTTATTATTATAATTTTTTATTTAAAATATATTAATGTTATACTATATTAAATATTATAATAATAATATTTAATTATTATAGTAGTAATATTTTAATGTTTTAAACTTTACTAAAAATAAATAAAATTTAAAACAATTAAATATTACTATTATTTTAAATATATAATACTGTTTATAATTAAACATTTAATAATATATATTATACTGCTGTTTAAATAGTTGCTAAAAAATATATTAAATTTTAATATGCTTATTAACAATTATTTATATATTTTTAAGTTAAACTATAAAATTAAACATAATTATTTATTTATTTTTATAAACTTTTTTGTTGCGCTTATAAACGTATTTAGCTTTATTTTTTTAATGTTTTTAAGTTTATACGTATATTAAACGCTTAAAAAAATAAACTTTAAGCTTTTAAAAAATTTAGCGAAGTTTTTGCTATTTAAACAGCTTATTTTGTTTAATTTATAAAACTTTAATATAATAATATATATAGCTTTTTGTTTAATAGTTTAAAAACTTAATTTAACTTTAACGCAATTAATATAAAAAATATATAGTTTTTTAAAAGTTTTTGCAATATATGTTTTTATGCAAGCTAATATAAAGTTTTTTAAAGCATTAATTTTAATAATATAGTGTTAGTTAACATAGTAAGCAAAATTGTTTAAGTTAAAAGTTATAATAGTATAACGTTTTTTGTATAAAATATAAATTTTTAAGATTTTTTTATTTATTATTAGCTTAATTATTTTTAAAAGGTTAACTTTTATTAAAAAAAACAACAATAAGTTTAATAATAACAAAAAAAAAGCAAAGTTAGCAGTAAAATTAATAATAAAATTGTTTAAAAAATTAAAGCTTTTAAAAACGTTTAAAAGCTTAAAATTAATAATAGTAGTAGTTAAAAACGCGTTAGTTTTAGTTTTTAATAGTTGTTTATACTATTAATAATATATAAATGTTTGTTTTATAAGCTTTTTTTTTAATGTTTTAATAAATATAAAATTAGCTTTTAATTTGCTTGCTTTTTTAGTACTAATAGCTTATTTAATAATAGCGTTTTTATATAATTTATTGTTGCGTTTATTAACGCTTTTTATACTTTTAGCACTTTTAGCAGCTTTTATAGCTTATTTTTTACTTTTTAAAAGCATTTTTTATAATAATATTTTAATTTTTTTGTTTGTAAAGTTGTTAAACTATATAATTATAGTATTAAACTTAGTTTTAACAAGTAAACGCGGTTAAATATAACTTAGCTAGCTTTTGTTTTATAGTATTAATTAAAATAAACAATAAAGCAGCTTAAGCAAAAGTATAAACAACAATAAAAATAATAATAATAGCAACAAAAAATAAACAAACGTAAATAGTAATATAATTAATGCTTTAAATAATAATTGCAATAGTTTAATATAGTTAACTATATTTTTTAGTTAATAAATACGCGTTTAAATATAAATATATAACTTATATAAATTTAATAACAATTTAGCAGCTTTTATAGCTTTTAAAGTGCTAAAAGTGCTTTTTAAAGCTTTTTAAAACATTTAAGCTATTTATAACACTAAAAATAGCTTTAATTGTTATAATTTAAGCTTTAATTTATATTTATTAAATGTTTTACAGGTAAAAGAATGCTATTGTTAGTAAGGCCCAAAGATTGTGTGTTGCACACTATGTAAAAGTGGGTAGGTCCCGACACTCCGATTCGAAATGACAGTAGCATTGCCAGAAAAAGCTAGTCAACTCCGGTTCAGATATGCTGTGCCTTAGTATTGTGGATTGGCCGGTTGATGGCAATGAGTGATTGAATTTCAGTTCGTTGCTTTTGCCGATATTGTGATTGCTTATGCGTCCTCCAACTTACTTCCGATAGAACATAGGAAAAAGCAACTACCTTGGAGACACCTCACACACGAGAGGTAGTTAGATACTATGCCTGTAGCCGTGAAAGACGCTCGAGCCGTGCAAACAAGCCAACCACAAGAAAAGAACACGAAGCTAGTACTGCAATGCAGTTGAACGCAGCCGCTATGCACCCTAAAGTACTACGTGTTGTGCATCCTGCATACATGTACATGTACTACCTAATAGTATGTATGGGAAATATGCACGCTTCAATACTAGACGTACATGTACAGGGCTGTCTTGGGTGGTGGAGTGACATCAAGGTCAGTCGGTATGTAGGTAAGCGTCGTGCATAGCAAGACTCTCAACTGAACGGATCACCTTTGATACTCCAGATATGAAGGAGGCTGTATTGGTCCTTCGGCTCCTCCTCTCCCTCCATTCCTGACCCGCCATGTTGCTATTCTCACCTACCTTACTTCATGTTTCACAGCTGCTTTCCTAGAAAGGCCAGCGGCGAATCCTGGCTCACCGGTCTTAATGTAATCTCTTCGTTCTCGTCGACGAGTGACGACAAGAAGTTTTGATTCGGAAACAAACATTCCCGAGGCTGAGAACAGGTTCACTGACAGAAGTCCATTGTCCTCTGTTGCTCGTAGGCGGGGCATCCCTCGCGTGGTAAATACATAACCACGCTGCTGCTAGTAACTTCACCCACCAATGAATAATGATACGTCACGAGTTTTAGATTGAATGCTACGTACGACTTGAGTCAGCAACCTTAAACATTATGAAAATTCGTATAGAAGTACAGTACGGGAATTAGGGTCATAGATTGTTCCTAGTTAGTTCCTGATCTGTCCAGACAGAGCAAGTAAGTGCTTCGGTGCAACCCACGACAGGTCTCCCAAAATAACGGCGACTAAATAATCTAAGTAGCAGCCCCATGTCGGGTTATATGTCCAATCACCGGTGCTCTAATCTTCTATAGTCAAACTAATGCATGTACCTGCCTCACTTGGTAGGAATAATTGGATCTCGAGTCATTGTACATCGTAAATTCATTGCAACTAACTCCGCAAACGAGTGCTCCGCGTCTTACTTACATATATCCGACTTGAACTCTACCTTCTTTAAAGGCTGTAGTTCAAGTCTATTGATGTTAGCATTTGGCATACTGTTAATGCTTTTTAACCTTCTTTTCTCGTTGAAGATTTGAGCAGTAAAAGAGTCGCATGTCCAACACCGGTTGGTTGCTTGATTTATCGCTCCACCACTGGTGCTCGTGCGCTATATTGATGCTTGTAAGTCGTTCAAGTAGTGGCATACACTACTACTGTACAATTTCCCGAATTGTCAGACGTGAGGCATCAAAGCCCCTACTGTAAACTACCGCAAACCCTCCCCACTAACTCTTAGATTAGCATGACTGGCTAGTTCAGCTTGGCACGCAACATGGCCAGGTCCGTCCACCCAGTGTGCCAGATTTGCCCCGTAGAGCTGCTCGTCAGCTGCCCATCTTGTAATCCTTACCTTCTAGCCAGTCTTCTGGAAGCTCCCTATATGGCCTAGCTTCAGAGTCGGCTGCATAACCCGCCGGGTTGCCCTGAATAAGTCAGCCATTCATATTTCAGGTTTGGATCGATTGGTAATTCGACTCCGCTTCGGAGTCGGAGAGGAGTCTGGGAGGAGCCTGCGACGTTTGGTAATAAGAGAGGGGCACGACGACCCAAGCGCTACTGATTAGCAACGTTCCGGGCTCAGAAATATGTACACAATGGTGGAAAGACCCGACGAGATCATCACAAAAGAACAGACTTCCCGAGTCTTCCCCTTCTCGGCTCTCCCCTCCCATTTCTCGTCATCGGGTCGCATGTCACAAACCTACACATCCCCTCATTCTCGTATACGTATTGCAAGGTACTCGTAGCGAGCTTCTTGACAGTTAATTTATACTTAGACGTTCTACACTATCTTTCAACGTGCGGATCGGATCAGACGTCATAATATACTAATATTTGGCCTCGCCTACCGAATCTACTCACTCTTCCGAAGCCTACAACTGACTTTACAATCGGGTCGTCCTAGATTCGGCACTGCTAAGCCACACCTCGCCTGTTCGAGACTTGGTATAATCAAATGTCATAGCATCCGTCCTTCGGCTCTATTGCGGAACCCCTCGGCGAACTCACCCGAAATATTTGACGATATTTCACGACAAGACACCTTCCCTTACGTTGAAAGGGACCCTGAAAAGTCTGTGGTGAGGAGGAGCCTACTCTTACTCTACTTGTCGACCGCGATTCTTTTACGACCTACCGTCCGGGAATTATGGGTTCGTAGTCATCGCCAACTAAGGTAGGGTCACTCCCAGGAATCCAAAACCACACGGTTGGGCCAGCCCAGACCCCCTATACAGACAATCACTTTAGTCTCCCGACGGACCTTGAGAATCGGACTTGCATATATCCGTGATTGTGATTGAGGTGGGTTGCGGTGGGATTCGACTTACAGAAGAATAGAGTGACACTTACACAGCCAGTAGGGAGATAGCGGGAACACATACACGGCTCACTCAAACGACAACGACACCCCTCACCGTCGGCGGATGAGCTGGAATCATACCCGGGCGAAGGTAGGGGTTGCAGCATTCTTGGCTACCGATAACGGGCGTGTTATCGCTCGAAGGGGTGGACCGCAGCCTTGGGACGTTCCCAGAAGAAGAGTCGGCTCCAACTGGCATGATATCCCTGCCAAAGCACGCAGTCGCCATGACGTCTATTGTAAGTGTTGGGAGAATTCCCGTCCTTTCTTTCGCATCTTTCCCGTTGTGTGTGTGGTTATTCTTCTTTCCGCCTCTTCCGTTGCTCATCCCTCATACCCTGCTCCCGGGACCGCGTTGGTCGATGTAGCCTACGCAGACTCTTGCTCCTGCGCGCATGGCCTACCTATCTTGCTCGTCTATCTCACGGGCGTTGTCCCCTTTTGGGACTATGATCTGCTTCTTTGCCCTGGGGTTGGTGGTCTGACACTCTGACACTCGATAACCCCCTATCAAACCGCGATCCAGGTTGTTCTTCGTGCATCCTCACCGCCTCGCTGTTGTGCCTCTGCCTGCTTCGTGTTACTATGTGTAGCTGGGTGCTCTGGCAAGGGTCTCTCATTTCGCCCCCACCTACGCTTAGCTGTTTGCTTTTATGAGCGAGTGATATTACTTTTTGATAAGCGGCAATCCATCCCATGGGAGAGGTCGATCCCACTATGGTCATCTGTCCATCTCACTGGGAACGGGTCGGTGCGATGCGCACGCGTTCCGTGCAATTACCTAGTTTGCAAATGCTTGGCAGCTAGCCTTCACGTTGCTGAGTCTGGCTCGCTTCAATACGACGATTGTTGTGGTTGGAACTGGGAAGAGATGAGGACATCACCCACTCGCCAGGCTCATATGAACTGCTAGAAGTGGTACCAAGGGACCTCGTCCTGTCATTCCCCATTTTCCATTTTCCATTCCCCGTCTCGCCCCCTGAGCAACACTGCAGGTGAGGTTTGATAAAGTTATCTCGCATTCACCTCCACCGTCATCACGTCACCCCCAGTCGATGACTGCGTACGTGCATTGCCCAAGTACTACCTACAATATCCATGCATGTTACCCAAGGTACCCTGTCTCTCTCCCCCTTGCCTTGCCATTTGTTGCCGTCTCGACTTTTCCGCCCGGTCGGTGCACACATGCCACCTCCCTGGCATGCGAGCATGTTCCCTTTTTTCCGCCCCAGGCCGCACTGGCTACTTTGCCTCTTCTAGGTTAATCCCAGCTCAGGGCTCAGGCTGGACTTAATAAGAGCTTATACATGCCCGACGCCCTGCTGCTGCTACTGCTGTTGTTGCTGCTGCGCTGCGTACCTGCCTCGGAGCCTTGGGTAGCTTCTGGCACTTTCCCCCTTCCCAGCATTACGCATATACGTACCCGCATTCCCAGTAGCCTGGTTGCTTGTTCTGTGCCCAACCCCAAAACACCCCAAATCAACCCCCCAATCTATCACCCCACAGCCCAAATCACTCAGCCAATGCTTGACGCGCGACGGCCATGCCCTCCCCCATTTAGAGCTCGGCCTCTGCCTCGTCCGTTCCCCGTGCCACCCCTCCTTTCTCGCTCCTCATTCTGACTAGTTCGTTTTCTCCTACTGCACCGTTTGCGCCGCGGTTCTCGGCATCGTCGACGTCACGATGGCCGTCGCCGATAGACCTGCCATAGTCTCACTGCTAACCACGGGCATCCAGCTATGTCTAGCGCATTATTGTGACCTGCATGGTCCGACACCGTTGATGGTGACCGAAGGCCTCGCAGTTCCCTGCGCGCGATGCCGCGACGATGATCTTGACGGCATGGCCCGGCCACGGTCGAGCGCCGCATCAGCCACATCCGTGCCATCGGCGGGCCCACCGACAGCGGTGACTGATGCTCTACGCAAGATCAACCTGGGCGTGGCGCGGAGTGCTTCGGCCACTGTGTCCGAACAGGACGCACAGACACACCGAGCAGCATTACTGAGAGCCTCGAAACTCGCAACCAATCCGACCCACCCCGTCACGGCCAATGCCTCGGCAGTCCAGACGCCGCCTCAAAGCCCACGCAAGGCGGCCGACGCATTCCCCGAGCCCGGCGCCGTTCCCACAGCCTCGCGACGTGACCCGAGTTTTCGACGGACATACGACGAATATGCAGAAAGGCGCGCAAGCCCGTGTGCCAACTGCGCCCTCACGCTCCCCAAGCGCCAGAACGGCCAGAAAGCAGCCGACGCCAAGTCTGAGATCCAGGGCCCTACCATGAGGACTCGTGCTCCATATGCCCGGGTGTACGGTAGCCTGGCTGATACGAGCCCGCCCTGTTCCAACCCGCAATCATCGTACCCATCGGATGCCGAAGAAGAGACGTCGCCCCAAAACCCCGTCACTCGTACAAACTCTCGTCGCCGCCCGACTACATCAACCTCGCAGTCGAGCGTGACGTCCAAGGGCAACATGCCTCACCATACCCATTATCTCGACTACACATCTACTCACGAACCCACTGCTCCCACCACTTACACCATTGTGCGCGCTTCATGTCTACGCACGCTTTCCTTTGAAACCCTCCCACGACGACCCGAAGCCACTCAGTCAACTCCTTCTCTACTTGGACCTGCGCTATGCGGCCCCCCGCCGTTCCCCTCCGCCATGAATATGGGTCCTGGCTACATCACGGCACCGCCTACTTCCCAATCTGCGGCTAGTGGCGGCCCTATCTTCTTCGGCGACCCCTCGGCTGGTTATACAACGGCATACATATTTCGCATTCCAGACATGCATGCGCGTGGCCGCAAAAGAGTCTACGCGTTCTTGGCGCTTAGTACGCACCGGGAGCGCCTAGCCATGAAAGCATTCAGCTTCATATCTGCCGCATTTCGCGATCTTGCTGCCTGGATTCAGGAACTTGTCGAAGCGCAAGCCGAACGGGAACGTGAACTCGAGGAAGAAGGAAGCGCCGTAGCCGCATTGAATGCTGCTTATAGGAGCAGCGGTTTTGGAGGTCGAGGGCCTCACGATAGCGGTATTGGCCTCGCCAGAGGCAACGGCGGCATTGGAAATACGGAACGCGCCAAGGAGCGAGATCGCAATGGTAGTAGCTTTCTAACCGGCGGCGGTCGAAGCGGCTACATGCAACGTATGGGCGGGTCTATGGGCCCCAGTGGATTCACACCAAAGGCCCGTGGACTAGCTGAACTCGCTGGTCTGCCCGACATCTTTATTGAACTCCATTCACGTTTTGTAAAGCTGCTCCTTGAGCTCGGCATCGTCCTCGGCTCTTGAGAACAGCCTTTATCATCACCATATTACACTACACTTACCTTCTTGGCAGTTCCATCGCTGGAGCAAGAGGTACACCCTAAGATACCAAAACATAATAGATGGAGGCGGAGGATATACCCAATCCTAATAATGGTGATGGAGATACCCCGGAACCAACAATATACGCGACTATCGGTGACTCCGCGCGGTGCTGGCTTTGCTTCTATCGCTTAGTTGCACATTGAAGGAATTGGCTTGTCGTCATACGAGGTACCACATTGCGAAGCCGGTGATATTTGAATTTTTCTACCATCGTCAAGGTCTTTGCACTTTGTCTCTGGACATCGGCTTGGTTTTCGATTTCGTCTTTTTCCCCTCCCACAGCTGTACTACTTATTCCCCCACTACGCGAAAGGCGACATATAGACATGATTGTCGCGTGTATTATGAACGATACCACAACAAACTAGAATGGGACACCGGGCACAACAAAACAGGACGAACCGGATGACATACTGATGGAACAAAATCCATCATCGGTACTGAGGAGCTGGCTGGACCACAGGAGTTAGAGCACACGGAAACGTCAGGTCTCTGGCAAGGTTGCGAGGTTTACGGCGTCTGCATAGATTTAGCGGTTAGGCGCTTGCATGGATGGCTATATTTCATAGACATCGGAGCTGGACTCACTGATGGTCGGGTTTCGAGCAATATCTGCTCTGGCGTTATGAGTGACGATGTTTCGCATGAGCTACATTGGTTCTGAAGCATGGGCGGCGATGAAAGTGGCGCATTTCTTTTCATGATCCAATGGTGGTAGGACGGTACGAGCTGGGGACGTAATGACATGGGTGTGGCTTCTCTGTATCATGATTGTATTAATACGTAGCGAGGCGGAAACGATATATATCCGACGAAGTAATGAGGGATGGACTCGTTGGAATGCTACGTGGTTGGGTGGAAGATATATACCTTTGCACTCTTCACATGCCGGCCCCGCTGAAGTCTGACCTGGTAGCGGCGACAGAGCGAAAGCTGTAATATTAATGTCTATTGTCTTTATTGTGCTAATTCATCAATCGTAGTCGATCTCGAGACCTAACGTACATGTTTTATGCCGAAGCCCCAACACACTCTAGTTTGAACCAGCGGAGTCTTGTAGTACTTGGTAACCCCTTGCCATCCTACCCAGATTGGTGATAATAATGCGCCTAACGTTGATATATATATAGTAAAAATTGCAGCAAGAGTTATAATTACCGTATAACTTCAGCATTAATTAATGTTTTAGTATTACCGACGTAATCAATACACCGTTATTCCATCTATGTTTTGCTAAAAATGAGTATCACATGGCCATAAGACTTAACGCAAGTGTTATGGGGTAGATTTGGACACCATGCAACTAGGACATCAATTAATCACGGGATGAGTATAGAACTGCGTATTTGTGCCGGCGGCCTGAGTTGCGCAATGTCAGATACTGCTATATCACAGGTTGATCACTGCTTTCGCAGTTTGGATGCTTATGTCTCAGCCAATCCCAGTACGCGAATTCAACACCCTCCATACACATTAATCTTTTATCTTGGCCTCCACGACAAAATCCTCGGTGTCCCGCCTATAATGAAAAATGACAGAATAGCAGTGACAGCAGATAAGGCGGCAAACACGAGATTCATATTCCCATAACCAATAGAATCTTTCAGGACACCAGCAACAACAGGTCCGATCGTAAGGCCCGCGCAGAAAAATAGTGAGTTGAAGCCGTACAGTTGAGCGTACGGACCGTTCTCACCGAAAAACCCCGGATTTGCTTTATCATATTTCTGTACCACGTTACTTGCTTCCACTACGCTTGGGGATCCTATGATTGCCAGCCCAACTCCGTTGAGTGCCAATAGGGCATAATATAAGATGATATTCTTTGATTTGGGGAGCAGTTCATCTGATGGGAGTCGGAGTAGGATTAGTACTGGCACCATCCACCCGAAGCCGATTACCGCGGCAGGCTTTGTCCCGTAACGGTCAACAGCCCAGCCTGCAATTGGGCCAAGAAGCAGATATGGCACATCGAGAGCGATGAAGATGAGTCCAGCTTTGAGAGGCGAGAAGCGGAATAGACTTTGAGCTTCGATGGGAATAGTGGCGTCGTAGACAGCGAGCAATGCCGCTTGCACAAAGGCAAGGCAAAGACTCATAAATAAACGTGGATTCTTGAAGCAGATCAAGATCGGAAAAGTTCTGACAAGCTTGTTTGGCACCTCGCGGATCTTGTATGCTTCATCTTCCTTGGGCAACAGGGCGTCTTCCTCAGATGCTTCACGATCTGCCTCCTCATTATCTTCGTCCGGTCTTGACGCCAAATCCCGCGGATTCCTTTGGCCATTCAGAACTGCCTCGGTATATTTCGCAGCAGTCTTCTTCTCGATGACGAGAAGCCGCATGATAAAGTCCAACACCAGCATCCCTGCTCCCAATCCGAAAACTCCGGTATACCCAGTCTTCTCATATAGTATCCCGCCTATGACAGGTGCCATCAGCTCCCCAATCGAAATGATAGAGAAAATCTGTAGTGTATTTGTTTCAGCTCGACCGACATAGAGAATTGGGGGCTAGAGATTTTATAACTTACCGATCCAATAACCTTGCCTAGGTTCTGGGGTCCGACGGTATCAAGCACCATGGCGAGACCGATGGTCCATACGACTGCCGCACTGACACCTTGGAGAACGCGAGCGATAACTAGTACGGCGATGTTCCGGCCCAGGGCCAGCATTATAGTCCCGGCAAGCAAAGCCGCGAGGCCGCTGAGAAAAGGCGCTTGTCGAGAATTGGTGCGGTCGGCAATCCATCCCGCTGGTAAGGACGAAACCACTGACGCTCCAGCATACGCCGCCAAGAGACCCGAAACATACGACTGGACTTCATTCTCGGGAATCGATAGTCTGCTCTGTAGCATGAATGGCAACACGGGTACTACCAAACCATAAAGGAACAGGTCGGTGAAGAGACCAACGGCTACAGTGGCAATGATGAACAATGTGTTCGAACGCCAGCGAAGCGCCCACGGAGGGCTACCTTTTGCCATTTCCAATATGTATGAGTGTAAGATGACAAACTATAGATGAGCATGGAAATGTGGTATTGACAGGCGTACAGTAAAAGCTGTCAACGTACGTCGCTGTAGATTAGATCGATGACCTCATGGATACATAAACAATCTTGTGTGCAGGCTCAGCACCCTTATCAAGCCACTTCACTAGCCTCAACACATAACCATCCTCTAGTTTATTAAAGTCTCCTTTTTAACAACTGCCAAATGCAAGTGTCAATTTTAGCATAGGAATCACACATAATATTTCTGTTTCGTTGAATGGGTTCGCCAACCTCCCCTGTTTGAATAGGTGTTCTGCAGCATACGGGAAGCCAAGCACACATTCCCAGACCCCTTACTGACTCTGCTCATAACATCTTCGGCGGCACTGTCTCGTACGTCTCCCACTCATCAGAAATCTTAATGACAGCCGAACGGACATAGATATGCTTGCCCCCAGACCAGTCCAAGCCTTCGACACATCCGCCCTTGACACTGACGGTCGGGCGCGGCACGCCGTCTCTCCCCACAATGCGATGGAACAGACGAGATCCACATTCGGTGCAGAAATAGCAGTCCATCGTGTCCCCCTTGTCCGTGTCGCGCGTGTACTTCTTTATCTTGGACTCCACCTCGGACGAAAGCGGGAAGATGCCATCGGCCGGGAAGATGGCCGACGTCCCAAATGCGGAGCCGGACTGCTTTCGGCACTCCGTGCAGTGGCAATGGTACAGTGAAATCATGTCGACCGTTGGTGTCTGGAATGCGACGCGCCCGCACTGGCAGCGGACCGTGAGGGGTTGCGGCTTGTCCATTATTGCATTGGTCTCGGCGGCCTCGATATGTAAAGTTGTGAAACTAATTGTAATTCGTGATGTAAAGACGTGATATTTATTACCGACTCGGCGCCTATATTACTTAGGTTAAATTTAAAACAGAGGATTCCTTTATATCTTATTTACACTGGACGTAGATGGATCTGCATGGGTATTAGCCCCCGGCTGATTGCGCAGCCAACCCTTTACTGGGTATTCAAAGTCTTTCTTCTGTCGCTTTTCGATCTAATCGTTGGTTGTTTCTGTGGCAATACATGCCCCTACCAACATTAGAGCTCCCAAAAACACAAGAACGCCTTCTCATGCCGTGGGTGCAAGAATGGACTAACTCACGCCTGAGATTCACGCCTGAGCGAATACCTGCTCTAAGGCTAAGCCACGTTGTAAAATGCACCCCCTTTCATGACCAGCTAATCAATCTCAACCTCTTTTTCTCCGTTACAAAGTAGGAATCTGTAGCTATAACTAAGTCTTTTCCTAGCGTTGCCTAGCGGATAATATTCTCTGTAAATTTTCTCTACGGTAGGAACGGCATTTTGATCGGGGATGTTTAGGTAAACCTGCAACCACCCTGCCCCTATCGCATACAACTAGAATTTCAGTGTTAAAAATGGGTTCCGGCCATTAACCAGCCACTCGACTAAGCAATAGCTGTATAGCTAAAAGAGCTGATGTATTATTTCGTTGTTTCTCATACTGAGAAAATACTTGCTGTAATCACGAAATGTATTTTGGCAGGTACCGAACATGTTGCCAGCATTATTTTCAGGCCCAATAACCTTGCAGTGATGATTTTCAAATCCTAGCACCGCTGGCTGGGTACCTATAGCACAGTAGTACTAGTGGTATCTAGACTACCTCTACTGGCCACCCAGCCTCCCAGGCTCTAGCCGGCCTGGTATTCTATGGGCGCCAACCGGGAGCCAAGCGGGACCCCACCCAACTATACAGACTGGCAAGTGGTCTGGAGACCAAACCCTCCGGCGTCCTGGTCTACACGGTCCACAGGTTGTGTGGTGCAGGCTTAGGTCGCTGTTTTTGGGGGCGGGTGCGGAAGGCGGGGTACATACTTAATATAGGTATATGCAATGCATCTACTGTACTCTGTAATGACCTATGTACCTATTGTCAACGGGGGCGGAGTAGTAGCCGCTGGATGAGCCAACCAAGTAAACCTCGCTTTTACTACTATGCAGACAAGTGCTATTTATATATCGCACTGCTATATGCAACGTTCTGCAACCTCTATAAACCAAGGCTTATTCCAATAACGATTGGTGACTATTACGGTACAACCAAGACGAAGACCTGTTGCTCCTTCGGAGATGGACATAGGCTTTGTTACGGTTGAAAGTCCCAACCCAAATGAGCCCATGGGTTCTTGGCGGGCCGCCGTCGGGACCCAAACTGCAACCCTAGGCTTTATTTTAAAGATGAGAGGGTGGCAGTGAAATGCGGCGCTACGTGATGGGCCGATGTACACTGCGTCCCTGTCTGTTGTAATGGACAAGGCTATGGCTATGTTTGTACGAGGACCTGCCGAGGCAAATCTCTGAAGCTGCTGCGCTCTCTCTAGATATAATCATCTAACAACTCATCTTCTAGTTAAAATTAAGCATATACCTCTATGAAACAAATTCTGTCACATAGCTGTGGCGCCTCTTTGGTAGAATACCTGATTGTTTAAATCCAATTTCGTTCATAATGCCGTCTCCTTCTATGGATCACATAGCGTATTTGGACTCTTCACCTGGGGCAGAAGATGAGATCTCCTCAAACGAGACCGCAACTCTTCGCTCGAGAGAAGCGTCGTCGTCAGGGTCTAAAAGAGAGCCTCCAAAGAACTCAAAATGGTGGTGGTGGTGGGAGATAGGGGGTTCGTTACTCAGCATTATCAGCATTGGTCTGATAGTTCCGGTTCTTAAGATGGTCGACGACAAATCATTAAACACATGGAGTTACTCAATCCGGCCAAACTCCCTAATTGCTATCCTCACTACGATTTCAAAAAGCTCAATGACAGTGTCGACTGCTTCCTGTCTCGGTCAGCTGAAGTGGGATCACTTTCAATACCGCCCAAATCCTTTAGACCACATCCAAATATACGACGACGCGAGCCGTGGACCCTGGGGCTCTTTTTTGCTCTTGTGCACCGGCCGTCTCAAAGTGATTACAGCATGGGCCCTCGCTCTTGTCACTCTGTTTGCCCTAGGAATAGAGCCCAGCGCTCAGCAAATCCTTGAAACGTCGACCAGGCAGTCACTTTTGCCCAATGTCACGGCTCAAATCGGGATAGCCAAGAACTACAGCTCAAGGGGAATAGTTTCAGATTCACAGAACTACTGGGGAGGAAGTATGCGCCATGAACATGCTATACACGGTATTTGTCTGTAGTGCTAACTTGCGCATAAACAGGGAACCGTGTCCCAACAGATGGTTTATTTAACCTCCAGACCATCATCGCAGGTGGCATCGTCGGCTCTGTTGCACCAGTAAACTTCTATTGCCCTCCTCCTTCCACGCAGTGTACCTGGCCACCATTCAGTACCCTTGCAATCTGCTCAACATTCAGTAACCTTACGAATATCATCAATCCGGGCTGTACCACCAATAACTACAGTGTGAAATCATGTAATTACAGATTTCCCTCAGGGGCAACCCTTTCTTTATCAAGCTCGACCTCTGGCAATGGCTTATTAAACTCTTCAGGGGGCCTGGACGACCTCAGTGGCGTATTTGCACTTCGCCTAGATGGCATTAGAACGCCGTACAGTGGTAGTGCCATATCTTCGGTAGACAGACACGACCCCCAATCGTTTAGCATGACGTGGAACTATTGCATCAAGACATACTCCAAAGTTCTTGCATCTCCCACTGGAGTCCATACAGTGGAGTATACTTCAATACCCCTTCTACTTAACGACGACTTCCCTCCTGGCATTCAACGGTGGAACAGCTTCAGTTACCCATCCTCCGACATAATATTCAACCTAACTGTATCAGTCCAAACCGGGCTATGGCAGCAGCTAAGCGCTCTCCTATCCCGAGAATTAGTGCTTCCCTTCGCTGAGGATTCGCGGACGACAGATTTCAGCGTAGGAGAATTCATGCTGTACGCCGACCTAGCCAATATGACGAAGAATATCGAAGAGACGTTGTCGAATCAAATCCGAAGTTCTTCGCCGGGCGATAACGGCTGGGCTGAAATGTGGCCTGGACAAGCATTTTATGAGGAGACGTATTGGCAGGTTCATTGGTCCTGGATCCTACTACCAGTAACCGAGGTGCTGCTGGCAGCTTCGCTTTTGGCCGTCTCTATCATGGTTTCGAGGGTTCAGCCTTTGTTCAAATCTTCTGCCTTAGCTTTGTTGTATCATGGCCTCGACAATATCGACGAAGACCCAGATCTATGTGGTGATGGGGAGAATAACTTAGATATTTTAGAGAACAAGGCAAAATATGTCGAAGTTGAGTTGAGGAAAGATTCCAATGGGAATTTAAAGTTTGTCAAGGCTGCACACACCATGTAGCCTAAGTCAAACTCGAGCACGCGGGGGATGAGGATGTGGGGTCGTATTGTATGCATTCTATTATTGCCCACTTCATTCCTGTTGAATGATGATGAACATAGAAAAGCTGCTATGCATTTCTTACTATCTTAGATAATCTTTTGATTGACCCGCAGGGTATTGGTAAACCGCTTCACCGTTGAACATGCGTTCAATTCTGAAACTAAGCCACGGACAACTCTACTTTCTGTTTCTCTCTAAATCTTGGTCACCAGTGAGAGGCTCTACAAGTCTTCTGGTCCACAGTGTTGCCCTTAGCTTATAGTATATGCGATAATTCTTCTTTTTACACCAGCAAATTCAAGTTACGCTTAAAATGTACTCAGTCCTCTTAGATGGTCTAGTCAACTGTCATCGTAGGGGCTCTTTGTATCCCAGTATCCCTTTTTTTCTGAGCAGTGTTTAGATTGCTCATTTTATGTATTTCACTCTATTAGCATTATTGAGTGCTTGATATCCATACAAAAGTGAAGGGGAAAGCGAAAGGTAAGGAGGGAGGGGGAAAGTATGAGAGTTTGTTCACACTAGTATTACCAGACCGTCTTTTGAGATCACATGGTGCCTGTCTTTACAGTAGTGCGGGACAACTTCATTCTCATACCTCGGCTAAGGGACCTAGACGACAAGGACAGCGCGGACTACAACGATGATGCAGCAACCCCTCTCATTTTTCGACATACGAATGCGGCAGTTCACGTGAAAGAAAGATGTCCAGCAACGAGAGACGAAAGAACAATCAATTGGACGGATTAATTTCAATAGGATTTGAAACTCGCTAAGAATTATCTAAGGTTAATCCAGATTCCTGCACAGATATGGGAGAAGAACTTGAGATATCTCTACAGTACGTAGTAGATGACGAATGCAAGTGACATGGAAGATGGAAGTCCACCAGTGAGAGCTTCTGCTTACCCACTCTTTCTACATAAAAGCCCTGTCAACATACAAGAGCTGCCAAAATCACCCAAATCCACGGGACATGGCTATCTGGTCAAGTTCATGCCCAAATTCTACGATTCTCTCGAAGTTTATTCGGCGCTTGATATACATACCGAGGTTTGATAACTGATGCGATTGGAGGAACTTTTCCTTTTCATCTCGATCATGACCGTTCGGAGTAATTACCCCTGGCAGAACCCTGAAATGAAAGCGAACAGAAGTATCCGCTCTGGAGCCGATAAACCATGGCGGTGCGCTGAGTGGTGCGAAAATGTACTCATTCAAAGATGGGAATTCACCGAGCAAGGCACCGCAATATTGACATGACAGAGATCGTGAAAGTGCCAGTCGGCCGATTGATATTTAATCTGCAGTCTTGGCCACCCGCTTGGCGTTACTTGGCGATGCTTGGTGGTACCCTCTTCTCTCGCTCTCAAAGCTTTGTCTACGATGCATTTTTCGCAGAACTTGGCAGCATTTCTGCTGTCAGCAGCAGCCGCTCCTGTACTGGCGATCCCGGCCGCGGCCCCGGCACCCACTGCGGCCCCAAGCCCGGAGGTTGTTGAGCGAGCTATTGCCAAGCGTGCCGCGACCTGCACGTTTAGCGGCAGCGCAGGCTATTCGTCAGCTAGCGTATCCAAGGCGTCTTGCTCGACCATCATCCTTGACGCCTTGACTGTACCGGGCGGTGTCACGCTGGACATGACCGATCTGCCCGACGAGACAGTGGTCATCTTCAAGGGTGAGACGACTTTCGGGTATAAGGAGTGGGAAGGTCCGCTCTTCGCCGTTAGTGGCACAAACGTCAAGGTAGCTGGTGAGGCCTCGGGCGGATCTATCCTGAATGGTAATGGTCCTTCTTATTGGGATGGCGAGGGTGGCAATGGCGGGAAGACGAAGCCAAAGTTCTTCCAAGCTCACGATCTCACCGACTCACTTATTGAGACCTTGGAGATTCTCAACCCGCCCGTCCAAGTCTTCAGTATCAACGGCGTGTCGAACCTCGAATTAGCCTATATCACCATTGATGCTTCTGCTGGCGACAGCCTTGGTGCCAATACCGACGCATTCGATATCGGCTCTTCAACAGACGTTCTCATCGGTATGTCCTCCCCTGCTCTATATATCACCACTCGAGAGCTCTAGTCTCCTAGATACTTTTAATAATAATGCGCATCGAGACTGATAAGAAGCAGAGTACGCTACTGTCTATAACCAGGACGATTGTGTAGCGATCAATTCAGGGACAGTCAGTCAAACTTTTGCCCCTCCTGTACTGCGACTAACAAGCTCTATCAGGGCATCACTTTTAGAAACGGCTACTGCTCAGGTGGACACGGTTTGTCTATCGGGTCTGTTGGCGGTCGAGATGACAACACGGTCAGCGATGTCAGCTTCACTACATCCACGGTTACCAAATCAGTAAACGGTGAGCTACTCCTAGAAACTCCAAATAAATCAGTCTCAATAATAGCGTACTAACGCACAGCTAGGCATTCGCATTAAGACCATTGAAGGCGACAATGGGAAAGTCTCGGGTATATTATACGACGATATTACTCTCTCCAGCATCAGCAAGTACGGCATCCTCATCGAGCAGAACTACGACGGCGGTGACCTCGACGGCGGTACTGCGTCTAGCGGTATTCCCAGTAAGCACACTTTTAATCTTGTGCGAGATTATCATTACTCACTTCACACCTCACAGTTACGGACTTGACCATGAAGAATATTGTCGGAAGCGGCGCTGTTTCAAGCAGTGGCTATGATGTTGTTATCACTTGTGGAAGTGGTGCGTGTTCTGGCTGGACGTGGTCGAGCGTTGCTGTCACCGGAGGTAAAACTTACAGCAAGTGCACCAACGTACCTTCGGTCACATCATGCTCTTAAGAATGATACCAAGATATGGAGGCCGCTTATACAAACTCAACAGATACATGTATATATGTGCCTTGATTATGCAAATCAGCATTCTGAGATTGTTTCTCCTGTACGGAGGACTACGCATAAGGTTGATACTATTATTACTCAATACCTGACTAGTATATGCCAAACAATCATGTACTTTTCTCATGCATATTTATTCCAATCGCAATCCTTTTTGTGTTCTCGTGAACTTTTAATAAAATCTATATAAATAGAATCCATAGCGCTTTATTTTTGTAATAACTTGTTTTAAGCTAATACAATAGTCTCCAAAGCGACGCCTCGCTTTCTTAATGCTTCGGGCGAGAGACGTGGATCGAATTTAATGATTTTCCCAGTAGATTTATGTCGGAATTCCTGAAATAGTTCAGGGTCGTCTGCTGTCCGGTCTCGTAAGTCCAGCCTCTCCCAGTGGTCACCCAGAGGCTCCAACCTTGGGTCTTCATCACATAGGACACCCGTGTCAGGGTTGAAAAACTTGCAAACAACGTAGTGCCCTGTAGAATTGGGAAAGCGTTGAACCCTCCAGGGCGTCGGTAGAGAGCCCAGAAGCGCACTGCCATCTGAGGCGCCGTGTAAATAACAGGGGCCAACGAATTTGTAATTGCCGCCGTTGTGTTTCCGAAGTACGACGGGACTCTCATAGCCAAGGAGAATGCAAATCAAGTCGTCTAGTACATTTAGTACACTGACATCAGGGAAAGTATGAACACGCTAGACTTACCGGGCTGTGTCTCAGTAGGACCAAGTCCAATAAATCCGTCGTTGCATCTCATAAACCTCATCCCTGATAGCCTAGTTAGTGTGGTTCTTTCTTGGATCGGAATGTTCGGAAGAGCAAATTCGCCCTTTTTCGCAATGTCGCCAAATAAAGCGTTTGTGGTATTTTGTTCCTGCCATCGCTCCAGGCTCGGGAAATGGTCATCGGACTGCATTCGATCACTTAACATATCAAATGCAAGCGTTCTGGCATACGCCTTGAGTAGACTCTCGCCCGTGACGTAAGTTGCCTCGTATAGATCGGCTGGCTCCCAGTCTCTGACGGCTCGTATACATGGTTCATAATCGACTTTGCTGGATGCAGTATCCCACCATGCCGGCGCTCGCTGAGTGGTAGTAACTACATTTGTGACTTTCAATCCAAGAACAGAGAGAAATTCGGGAGAGGCATGTGTCACTACGCTTTCGGAAAAATGGGCGCAGAACTGGCCCGCCCAGAGGCCCATCGTCAAATACCACCCTTGCCTTCGATTTTCGTCGCAAGGATCGAAGACCCACGATGGGCCATTCTTGGCGAGCGGTCGTACAGTTGCACATAGATCTAGTATCTCGAGCCTTCGAACATGATCAATGTACGCGAGAACACAGTTTGTAAGCACTTCTTGAGACGGAGCACTGTAGTTAGGTTTAATTTTATGCCTCAATCCCGCAGACAAGATACCGAGAAGCCCATAAACTCGATCTCGCGGGTCGGAACAGAACCGACGAGCGGCAAGTACGAGTGCGCGTTTGGTCGGTGCGTGATCGTGGCGGAAGAGGCAAAGATCCTGGACTCTTACTATAGCTCCTCGTATCGTGCCAGAAATGTGATCATTTCGCGCCAGCGCTGAAAGAGCACACCCAAAAACAGTCCAGGAGATATCGGACTGCCCGCACAGTAAAATCGTTTTCATCCTACCCAGCAGGGCTTCTTGTATGACCCAAACTCTGCTGAACCATGGAAGTTTGCACAAGTAGAATATAGATTCCCACTCCTTGTCGCTCAACGGCATCTGAAACTGTCGGTGGTACCAGTTGGCTGTCGATCCAGGTGATGGTAGAACTCTGTTTTCCCACAAGGGCATCTCGAGGGACTGGCCGATTTTATTCAACGCCCGAATAGCTGTTTCAGCCATTTCTCTCGGTGGATCTAACCATGCAATTACTTGTGAGGCCTGAGAGAAGATGTCGGCCATACGAGTAACCTGTATGTTGCGCTCATCTATGTTGGACTGATCGATGCAGATGGCGTCAATCCACATTGTGCGTAGCCGATCTGGATAGCGAACGTCTCGCAAGGCAAGATCTAATCTTTCTCCTATTTCTAGAGGTTTCCAGGTAGTTTGATCATTCTAGCACCTTCAATCAGTCAATCTATGCGCTCACACTTACGCTCAAAAGAAGAATAGTAGTCGAAGGCACTTGGAGTTCAAAGAGAATTTGCCACTTACCTCGAAACACTCTACTAATACCTTCTTACTATGTGGCCCGTTACAATCCCCCCATACGTATGACAGTGCGTCGAATGAGGGAGAAGTAGAGGGTCTGTACGCCTCGGTGCTCTGCTCGTACAAAGCAGGTTCAATGTTAGATATCGGGTGTGTCCATGACGTTTCTAATCCGTTTTCCGTTGCCCGCCAAAAGAGACATCGGCCATTCACAGTTTCGCATGCATCCCAACCCGAAGATAGTGACTTTTTTATGTCGGTCAATTGGAGCCTCCTAGATGGGAAACATGTTGTGATATACAGAGCGGTGTGGTTGATACGTATCTTGATGTCGTCGCTGTAGCGGCCAGGCAAAATCACAGCCAAGCGAATGTCTTTCAGGGGGTTCTCAAGAGGAGAGTAACTAAAGTTTATAGAGTCCATTTCGAGCCAACCAGTTGGTGCCGACAGCTCCGAATCAACTGCCTGCCAAATACTTGGCTGTAACACGGTGAAGATAGTTCCTATTGCCAGTGCTCATGCCATGACTCATTTATGCCCGAATAAATTTAAGGGTCTGTTCTTGTTGGTCACTCTAAAACGCTCTCTGCTGAACTGAAAGGTCCTGGTCTCTGGCTGGGTGCCAAACTTGAACAGCATTGAAAAGAGGGAGCACAAGCCACAGTCGCATCATCTCCCTTCGTCTCTTGGAATCCATGCAGGTGGCTGTTGGGCTTGGCTTGCCAGTTATTATGGTTGGTCCCGAGTAAAAGCAATACTCACTTTGTATTCGTGACAGCAGGGGTATAGAAGCTATACCTATTATAGTGTAGTTTTTAAACCCTTGCAGTTATGCGAATTCTAGAGATCACCTGCATTCGGGGAACCTCCCTATCTCGCTTAATAGCATAAATATTGTACATAACAACGAGACATCAGGAATCATCATAGCGATCTTCATTAGGGTCCTCCCGAAATATTCACTCATATGAATCTATCTATTGATCGTGTGTTGTCGGTGTGCATGCTCGCCTTTCGGCGTCATACGCACATCGACCAAGGATGGCGGCTTTACGCGAGCGTCGGCTATGGGCGAGCATAGCGTTTTGGACGACTACACAGTTTTACACTGAATATTAAATGGGATTCAACTGTGGTCGCTTGGGCAAGGGAGAGCGGCTGCAGTAGAGACAGATCTCAGGTAGAGAGCGTATCGACAAATGTACATGACCTCGAATGTCGCCGCAGCCTCCTGGGCTTTATATGTAGAAATTTAGCGTGAGTAAAGAATGGTGGACTAGGCAATCGTACCTGTCCCAGCTTTCTTCCATAGAATTGACCTTAAGAACTCAGTACTTACTATTAGGAATAGGACTCTTAGATAAGTCTATCCTAGTCTAGAATGGCCATAAGCCCTGGCGTGCAAACCGCAATGCAGATAGTACTAAGACATCCATGTGACTATCAGCTAGGGGCACAGGGCATATATGTTTTACTTACTGCGGGCATCTCTTCAAACTCGGGGACGAAGATCTTTCGTCTGACATACAAGCATAGCTCAACCCTATGCATCTGGCCGCAAATACCACAGTGGTCGGGCAGGTCTCCCCGTTGAGAAGAGCCTCGAGACTGCGTGATAGGAACTCTGCCTAATGCTGGATCGTGTTGCCAACCGTAGCTATGACAGAAGATCTCACTATGGTCCTTAAGGAGATCGCTTGGAGCCTAATGAACACTAGTATACTGATCAGTTTTTCAAGTCTCCGAAAGCAAGACTAAGAATACAAGCCTAACGACTCCTACGTAAGTTGCTGGGGTACCTCCAGGCTGGTTATCTTCGTAGTTATCACGATCAGGACGATTGAAATACAGAACACTGGTAAACAGAGATGAGATAATTATTTAATACTGGCCTATTCCCTCGAACATGGGTATACCAAAAGAGAAACGGCAGTAAGCTAATATTATAAAGAGTGTGATAAAAAGCATAGATTATTAAGGGCTTAATAAATTTAACACACTCTTTTAACAAGGCCCCTTCCTCAATTGCTGATATTAACTGTATTTAAAAAGTGTTAATTTAATGTCCGTGTTATGGCCTAGTTGTAGGGCTAAAAGAATATTAACCGCTCCAGAAGTTAAAGGCACACTAAATCTAGTCATGAAAATCTAAGTTTAGCTCATTTATACTTATTCTACACACTATAGATTAAGAGGTGAAATAGTTTTATAGTAAGAAACTTACCTCCTATATACGTGTGAGTATCACCTGAGTCGGACCAGGTTGACAGAGGCTAAACTACCTATCTAACGGCTTGGATCCGTACTACGACTAAATATACGTGCGGAGCCCTAGATGTCACCCTCTGTTAGAGACAATGTTGGGTTCTTTGCAGCCTGTTGGCACAACGGTTACAGGGTTGCCGCTGTAAAGATCCCAAATATGAATACCTCAATCAACTTGCAGAAGATCGGCATCGTAGCAACCCTCCTTGGTAACTTCACCGCTCACTGAATTACTTCCAATCTCATCAACTCCGCAACATAGGATGGGACACTTCTAGTAGTTTAATATCTTAGGCCATTTTATACGTAAAAAGAACTGTAGGTAGTTTGATTGTTAAAATAGCTATAAACGGAGTTATTCACAAGCAAATACAGGTAATATACGTATGTCAAGTTTAGGGGAGGTCAAGTTTCAAAGTAGAAAGAGTGTAACCAAAGCTTATAAGCATGCAGTCTAACAGTTCTCACTTATTGGTTACAGCAACTCTAAAGGTACAAGGAAGAAGCCCCTAGTCTGTACCAACTCGAGGCAGCTGATTTCAGGCGGGAAGAAGCCTCATACCCCACTTCAGTATAAGCGATCTTTTGTGCAGCGAATAAGAGGAAAGTAAATACGACTAGTACGCAGGTGATCAACCAATGACTACAATGCGGCTCTCGCGAGCTAAACTAGACTAAGCCTGCTGGTCTTACTTTCACCCCATAACCCTTTTCTCCTTTTCCTTCTATCATCAATCGCTTCGGGTCTTCGGTGCTAAAAGTACAAGGACCCACGGAGACCGCTATGCAAAGAAGATCAGCCAAAAAGTCTAGGCATGGTTGCAAAGAATGCAAACGGCGTCACGTGAAATGCGACGAGAGTCGACCGTCCTGCGCGAACTGTAAAGTCCGTCATTTACCCTGTTCATTTATCTCCAGTCTTCCCATCCCACAAAGGTCCACTACCGCCGCCACCGCCTCCGCCACGCCATCTCCTAATTCGACCACTGTATCTGAGTCCCACCTATCAGAGGCCGGGGACGCTGTCCCATACACAGCTACCGTTATATCACCGTCGGGTTCCAATCATGATTTGGCAACCCCTTTGTCCCTTTCTCGGCCAGCATTCACAATTAACTCTCTCATCTCGACGGATCAAACGTTCAAACTATATCACCTAGAACTCCTGCATAATTTTAGAACTGATGTGCTGGGAAACATTATTCTAAATCCCGCAGCAATCGATGGCTACATGGCCATGACAGTGGGGGAAGCGGCTGAGGCCCCCTACTTGATGGACCAACTTCTCGCTATATCGGCGGCCAACATGAGTACCAAACGACAACATCAACGGCGCTTTTACCAGGATGAGGCGACACATTTACAGACACGTGGGCTCGCCTCATTCAACGCAGCCCAAGCAGCAGCCGACAATACCTTGGCCGGCTTTGTTTTCTCCACGCTTCTCTCACAGCAAGTTCTTTTTGACGCGTTTTCAACCCGCACCGATTTCCCGACATTTCTGGATAAGTTGATAACCTCGTTTCATATATGCGGCGGCGTGCGAATTATGACCGGAAAGTCGTGGCCGTTTATCATGGCACAATATCGAAAGAAAACTGGTATAAGTCTCCCTGCGGAATTCATAGTCGGTAGAGGTCCCGACACCATCCTTACTATGAAACTAGCTCGGCTAGAAATGCTCCTTGCCAATGAAAACATTAGTTCATCGGTATTGAGCTCCTGCAACACTGCTTTACGCTTGCTGCGAGATATATCATATACGCCCCCGGTTGGCTCAAGGCTCTCAGCAGTTCGGACCACTCGGGTGCTTCAGTGGGCAGTCCAAGTGCCACCCGACTTTATTAAACTTCTGGAGCAGCGACAACCTGAATCTCTCATTATAATTGCATACTACGCGTTGCTGATACATGATACAAGGGATTACTGGGCATATGGTGATGCCGGGGCCTTCATTATCCGTTCCATTACGAGGTTTTTGGGAAAGTATTGGGCTGGATGGCTTGCATGGCCAAATGAGGTGATAGACTCAATAGACAGCGCTCACTGCGTGAGATCGTCCCCACCGATAGACATAGGTATGCAGTGCAGGATAGATGAGCTTCCGTAGGACGACACTGTGCGAGGTGGAACACCGTCTACTAAAAAGGATGTAGTTGCGCTATAGAACCCCCCATAATGTTCTACGCTATTTAACCAGACGCCCTTGTATTCGAAGAAGCCGAATAAGCTGCCAAGATTATCTATGAAGTTCAGAACTTCGTAATAGGTAGCAGTCCCCTTAGATGGAATGACGCTGAAAGTTCGAGTGGAGGTATATTCTATAACGGGATGCCTGAAGGATTATAATCAAGATGTTAGGAAGGTATTAGTGCATTGATATTGCCACATCAGAGACGCGTTCTACCTCCAGGTGCGAGATAGATCTTGAGGAAGTGGTGAATGGAAACTCTCGATTCCACTAGCAGAATATACGGGACTAATTCGCATCATACACGATTTCTTGTAAAAGATGACGGATAAGGTAGTCAGTCTCCCGAGCTGAGTGGAAACCATAGAATCCCGGAGTCCTAGTTTCCAAGGCATTCTTGCAGATCCCCAGCGCTTCAGCGAGGCTCGGACGATCCGTCGGGTCCATGGCGAGACACCGAGCTACGAGGTTTCGTAGGTCAGTGTCTAACATCGGGTACGGCTCCTGACCGTTTCGCGGCAGAATTTCCGTGGCGTTCGTGTTTACGCCGTTGTGGAGCTCATGCCGAAATCCAATATCTCGATACCTACCCATGATCAAGTAATAGATTTGCTTGCCGGCATCCAGCAGGTTTCGCGAATCACCCTCACCCCACCCCCCCGTGTATGACAGCCCAAAATCTATCAGCTTCATAGGTGGGATGACAGCGTGTTCTGGGAAATCTCCTGCTGAGCCAAGGAGAACTGTGGCATTGTCTTATCAGCTCAAGAATAAATAGGAAGTTATCGATACGATTAAAACGTACTATTCCCGCTGTGCATATCACTGTGAGTTATGCTCGAGCGCAGTCGAGTCTCTGATATCTCCTCGAGCTCTGGTTTGGCGCCATATGGCTGTTCCGGTGGAGATCTCATAGCGATACACGCTCTTACCACTTCCATCTAGAGTTAGCAGCGAAACATAAGCCTTACACGCTCTATCTTACAGCACAAGAAGAAACTCCATAAAACCCTGTTTGGTAATGTTCTGGTTTTTCGTCCAAGAGCGCCCATTAGATTGTGCACGGTCCCATTCTCGAGGTGTTCGAGGACTAGCGTAGGCCCCGGAAGACCGACTAACATATCCTTTTCTCTGCTTGTTATCTTAGAGACCAATCGCCCGACAATTCCGGGTCGAAGCTGTGTATTCTCGTGGTCGTCTTTAGCCGCAATTACCGCCGCGATGTGAGCTGAACCGTTAAGTTTCTAAAGACAAGCCGCCAAGTCAGCAAGATGTCTTCAAATGTGTGTAATCACTCCAGCCCCTTAATTAACACCATTTTTCCGCCTCAGGCCCGGTCGAATTCCGTTTCAGGTCTCCTTTGCATCATCGATAGACTTGAATTGTCGTAACGTACCGTCATCATCCTGATCTCGTCTCTCAGTTCATTCTCAGCCAACTCTGTTTGTGCCCTCTTGACGACGAGTCTTCGCGCGCGCCTGCCGAGGCGCTTTTCCATGACACTATATGCCACTCCAAACATTCCGCTACCGATGGCTTGTTCATACTGGAAGGATGTCAGGTTGTTGAAATGGTCGCGTACCACACGCCTGGCTTCATCAGCCTGTTCGCGTTCGCGTTGGCGTTCTTCTGCTGAGAGGACTACCACTACTGCGCTTTGTTCCGTGGAGTTTGGTTGAGCTCTGAGTACCATTTCGCTTCCAATTAGTAGACCACGAGGTAATACCATAATGACAGAGTGTGGTTAAGAGCTGAGTTAATTGTAGCGTAAATTCATGAAACGGGCTTCTCACAAAGTGTAAATTTTACAAGCGGTCTGTTGGCCGTTCCGCCAGTATGGGTACGGAGAGATCGAGCCACTACAAGTGAAAAACAAATGGCATTTTCCGCATTCGCAATTTCAACAAAGATTGGTTCCAAAGACAAGGACATTCAAGTTCCACATACGTCTTTGTCTAACCCATTCTATAGTCTAAAACTCGATGCCGAGCGACTATCTGTTCCAACACCTATCAAGGCGTAGATACATGAGAATTTGGATGTTTCAACGTCTCCGTTAATGCAAGTTCCCAATGAGATCAACCTGATATCAACGCGCAATCCTAGAGGTAACCCGGCCCTGCTACGCGCGATGCTTCTTTCTCCAGGATTCCAGCTCGCTCGACAGTAAGGTAGTTACCTCTCCCCGATAATCTATCTTTTCCTCATCCGTGAGGAAGCCCGTCTGTGCAGGTGGGATTGGCGTATCCGGGATAGGAAGAGGCTGTGGACTATTCCTTGGGAAGAGAGAGCCCGATGTGTCGCCGCCTTCTGCGCTAGCTCTCTGGCCCGTCTTGAATA
Organism: Xylaria castorea; assembly: GCA_022495115.1. NCBI lineage: Eukaryota > Fungi > Ascomycota > Sordariomycetes > Xylariales > Xylariaceae > Xylaria > Xylaria castorea. The sequence goes on along the minus strand of MU382712.1, from coordinate 46,679 downwards.
GAGCTAGAAAGGCGTAATGCCCCCCTACAACCGGCCGCGCCTTGAATGCAGCGTTTTCGACATAGTCTCCGCGGCCAGTACATTCGTATAGGTCCGTGAATGGCCCTTTAGTGACCGTCTCGTTAAGCCAATACGCGATTGAGGTGATGAACAATCTTCGAGTGTTCGCATGGCAAGTGGCGGCCGTCCAGATTTGCCAATCGGTCTTCGTATAGTGGTGACGGTTGTCGAGGGGCACACCGTACATTTGCGATACCGACGGATACCAATTCGACTGCATGGTGTACACAGTCTCATTGACAAGACCCATGTTCAATAGCTTATCAAAATACTGAGCACATAGGATCAGTAATGCCACGTTGAACACATCTATGAAGGCTTCGCACAATATTGTAAAGCACTGCAACGCTTAGAGTCAGTTATCGTCACTTCGAGCAATGTCTAAGAGTGTATTGGAGGCGCGGAAAGCTTCTGAGACATAGTCCCAGCTTGGAGTAAGTCAGGGGATTACTTACGGCCCCAACTAGAACGCCATTGGTATGCTAGCGTCGTGTGCTCATGGCTTGGGTCAATAGCAAAGTATTCCCATTGATCGTAATATGATTTGGCTATGTTGGCATAGTTAACGGTATCGGCGGCGTTTTTCGCCACGTTAGCAATATAAGACATGGCCTGCAAGCCAATTATGCCTTTGATTGCAAGATTGGTCTGGTTTAGCAATGTTCCGGCAAAGTCGTCTGTGCTAAGTTGTGCCTCTGGAACTAGGGAAAAGTCAATTAGATAGTGAGTGAATTGTCTAAGAAGGTCATAATGACTCGTTAACCAATTAGTATCGCCTGTGAACTTGTAGTAAGCATAGCTCATTAGTATGAAGTTCGCGCTTTCTTCTACAGGCATGTATTCGTCGGCACCGTCAACGTGTCCAGTTGCGTTCGGGAAACGAGCTCCAATATCATGGATACAATATCCATTGGGATAAAACTGTCCTTCCTGGTATTCGTACAGTGGCTGCAAGGCATATCGAAGCAGATTAGGATTGGCGTACAGGAAAAATGGCGCTGCCGGGTATAAAACATCCACGGTGTTGACGTTGCCATTGCTGGAAATTTCCTGTCTCAGGTAAGTTAAGCACTCTCTCGTAAATATTCTACCTCTATTCATACCTTTTGGAAAACCAGGGGGTCTTGGCTAGTCGCGTTAGGATCTTGAGCGAAGACGTAGGCGCCCATGATTTGGCGAGCTGAAAGTGCAATAATGGAGTAATAGGATCGAGCTTCTGATACATAAGGGACAGAAATACCGGTCCAGTTAGAGGGCTCAAGGAATCCATAGCCATTAGCACTGTCAAAGACAAACTGTTGGCCGTATTGATCAGTTCCATTAGCAGGCGCGAGATGTGAATCCCGTGCGGCGCTATTAAAGATCAGCTCTTCCGCATCCTCGTAGAAGTGTCTTACGTCAGCTTTAAGCTGCTTCTCGAATTCGTCTCCAATCCTTTGTACCATGTCGTAGTCTTCCCAATGAAAGCGTATCATTGCGTGTAGGTCCCCATAACACTTAGACCACCAAGGAGCCAGCTTCGTTAAGCCATTGTCTGTGATAAACTGAATAATAGGATCCTGTACAGATCCAATAGTATATCTGACTGATTGTTCATCGACGACACCAAAATCGTGGGCAAAGGCAAAGACAGGTGTGTGGTCTCCAAAGTCCGTGGTAAAAGATGCGACATTATTGTTAAGAGTGCGGTTCTGGAAGAATGCTAAACGAACAGCCGTTGCTTCGCCGCACTCGAAGGAAAACGAATATGTACCTGAAGGACTGGTGGTATAGGTGAAATCTCCCCATTGTGGAAACTCGGATTCTTCGCCGAACACTAATTGATTTTGTCGATACTGTAGCCAGGTGAAGAGGTCTTCGGGAACAGCCGAAGCGTCGCTCGTTGCATTGACCGTTGCGCTGTTCTTCTTAAGGTCCCAAGAAATCCTATTTCGATCGCTCACCCCTAGCCACTTTGAGCTGACATCCGAGTAGAATCGAATATGATGAGGTTGACCGTCCTATGAAACTCCCATTCAGTTGTCGTTTTGGTCCCGTGTACGTCCGTTAAAGGAATCAAATACTGCCCGTATCTGGACAAAGAATGGAGCACATACGACGATATTGACCTTGAAATTAATAAATAGGAGAGACTTACATTGGAGCGCACACTTGTTGTCAAATAACTGAGCGGGATAGAAGATCGACACACATCCTTGGGGGTTACTGGCGATAAGAAGCTCGCTTCAATTATTACAGGTCCTGCTTTAAAGGTAAAATTGGAAGACTGAGAATCGAATTTGACCGTCAGTGGCACAGCTGAGGCGTATTGTGCTTCTTTTGGGAGTTCCTTGTTAGAGCTACCAAGATACTCATATGCGGTGTCGTCCACCACAACTATCCCTTCCCAGCCAACAGGATCAGTTGTCCAGAAACTGGGAGTTTGGCTGTTGAGTGTTCCACCGGTCGCTGTATTCGCCGCCCATACATTAGTATATGGATTCCTGACGGCCAACGGAATAGCCGGAGGTCTCAATGGCGAATAGGACGCTTCCTGGGCTGCTATGCCTTGTAAGATCGACATAAGAACTGCAATAGCGCAGTGAGCCGATCTAGATGCAAGTGCATACATGTTTTCTAGACTACTGATATGGCAGAAACGGTACTCTGAACTGCCTACCTAGGTAGTTAGTTTGGCTTGAAGGACCTTCACCAACTTTAAGCTTAGGAGAAGCACCGGGTATAGCGGTTAAATAAGATGGCGCGATAGCTGTCGGTAGGGAGTGTTGCTGTGGCTTGCTGTTCTCATAGATTCATCTCAATAATACATACGGGGCTCTTGTAGTTATAAAAAAACCAATGCTCTTATGTTAGCGGATTGATGAACCTACCTATAGTTATTTCCAATGCGACAGGTAAGTAGCTATAGTCGACTTCTAGAGTAATCAGTAGGAACGAATGTCTGCAGGTCTTGATATCTGGCACAAGTGCTACATGTCTTTTCTGACACCTTGTTTGTGGAGTGAATGCTCATGTGAGCACCGTATGTCACGTAAGAAAGAGGGTGATAAACATGCAGGCGAGTGCGTGTCCCCCTCCAAGACATAATCGTGCTAAATTACCGTATGATATATGCTTATAATCTAGTACCCATTCAGCATATAATAAATCGCATTATATATGCGCATGAAATTAATGACGGCCGGCTGAAGCGACAGCACGAGATCTGTCGGCAAGAGATAAGCTCGCGTCGTATGTCGCATCGAGTATGAAACCAAGTTAAAATACGTCGTCGATTGAACCCATCACCCACCTGGGTAAGCTCGCGTGGTTTCTCCGTGAATTGATATCCACCGGTGATTGATACATCATCAATTTCGGTGGAACATCGCTAGACAACGCGGAGGATTGTCCAGAGTTCCTGTCTTGTAAAAAACGATGTGCAAATACGGCCGGAGATTCGATTGTCCTCTCATGACAACGACTGGCACCAATTGAAATTCGTCCTGGACTCGACGCAACAACCGATATCTGACCCGTGTCGCAAAATTTCGCCAGAGCCGAAGACGATTGGCGTCTTTTACGGAGATTGCCGTCCTAACTCACACTTGGAGAGAAACTCTTCATAATCGGATTCGGGGCACATAAACCCTCACATTGTCCCTCATAGTCTAACAATCCAAGACCACAGCCACGAAGGAGCGGTTCTTGCCTAGTTTCAGCGCATCTTCAGATACAGTTATTCGGTAGATATCGCTGCTTGCTCCATTTCGTGAATTGTTTACTACTTATAGAAGCAGTAGTCGCTTCACCCTTGTACGTTCATCGCGACTCTAGTCCCACCATAAGAGATGATAGCTGGAGTGTAAGTCTACTGAATGTAAGTGTTCTTCTCTGGTCACATGTAGCACATGTACGATGCAAACTTCCTGAAGACGGTGTCCGAGGGTGCAAGGTCAATTTCACTGTCCCGACACTCGAATAGTATGAGCGAAAGGGTGAAACCAGCTATTCGATTCGGACGGACTAACAATCGGCAGCCGTAATAGATCCTTTTCTTCGGAGAACTTAACAGAATACTCCCATCCCGGCTACTTGGTACGTAATGAATCAAGTTGGGGTTTTAATTTTATGTGTCGTCTTCTGAGAGTGAGGGATTTCGATATCTTGATTCGGCAGCTCCAATTGTATGACCGTTACGTACACCACGGTCTGGAGTATGAGTAAATGCTCATTACAACGCTGAATATTTATTATAGATACTGCTGGTGACTGGATCATAGCACGCTGGATAAACAGAGCATGTTTATACGACCTGCGTGACAGGGCCACGCTTCCGCATTCATCTGCTCAGGAAGCTCAGGACGCTTGACGTCAAGACTTAGATGTCCATTATCCACCAGATCTGACAAGGACTCTGAACACGCGGCTAAGATATACAAGGATCGCAGGGAAGGTGCATAATCTACCCCAGCTCCCGCAGCTTATCAGAGATCTTCGGGCCATTTGCTCCCCAGTGAAAAGGAGCGGGTTGATTGAGGGACACGAGTCATAGGTCGAATTTTCGGATATGAAGTTCTACTATCTAACTCGGAAACTAGCCGTTTTTAGCAACCACCCCACAAAGCTCTAACCTGCTCTAGATTTGGTTAGATTTGTATAAGTATTTAAGCATACCCTAGCTAAACCCCGGTAGAAAAAGAAACTAATTTAATTGTACGGTCGAGCGCGCAAAAAGTCCTACTATAGGGCTTTATAGCGCAGTATAGCGCTATATACTACTAATTTGTAGCGCTACTGTAGCGCGCTAAGGAAAGTTTTAAAAATTATTACAGCAAAGATTATAAAAAATTAAAAAAATAACTGTTATAACATAATATATATAAAGCTTTTATATATATAAAAGTATTTTATTTTTAAAAAATTATAAAAAATTAAAGTTTAATTTAAAATAAAAATTAAGTTTTTTAAAATTTAATTTTTATACATTTTTTTTATTTTAAAAAATAAATTATTTTAAAAAACAAATTATTTTAAAAAAAAAATTTATTTTAATATAATTTTAAAAACAAAATTATTTTTATATAAAATTATTTTAAAAACAACTTATTTTAAAAATTAATAATTTTAAATTTTTTGTTTTAGGTGATGTTTTGCAACGGCTATAAAACTTGCCGCTAAAGTTCCGAACTACGAATTGATTACAATAATACTCCTAGTATGTAGTAGTACGGTGGTAGTGGTGTATTGAATTGGATCAATTGGATTAATTGCAACGATAATCCTTGCAAGTGGGTGGGCAGCAAGTGGGTGGGTAATAAGCGGTAGGCCCCCGGGGGGG
>MU382712.1:0-41289 GCA_022495115.1 Xylaria castorea | reverse complement strand
CTGGCTGACCCCCGGGCGGCGGTCGTGCCGGGGCTCCCGCCCCCGGGGCCCCCCGGGGGGGGGCGGGGGGGGGCGGCGGTTGGCCATGATTATTTTCAAAAACCAAAATTATTTTGAATGAAAATTATTTTTAAAAAAAACTATGTTCAATTTTGAAAATTATTTTGAAAAAATTTAATTTTCATTAAAAATAATTGTTAAATTTCAAAATTAATTTTATTTATAACGCTTTTAGTTCTACGTTTTAGTTATAATTAATGTTTAAAATATTAATTTCTATTTTTTAAAAAGATCTTAAACATTATTCTTTAAACCCCCCCCGGCCCGCTATAGTATATACTACTAAGTCCACTATAATACTGCTGCTTAAATAGCACAGCTACTATAGCTACAAGCATTAGCTATTCTACCGATAACTGCTTTAAATTAAATTAGCTGCTTCTATATAGCTATATCTTTTTATTTGAATTTATTAATACCTTTATTTTAGTGGCAAACACTGCTAGTTTGATGTACTTATAGATTACCTTTACTTACGACCGCCCGACCGACCAACCAAGAGCTAGACTGTTGTTTTTGAACCTCCCCACATATTCATAGCCCCTGCTGCCAGTTCTATACAAATTTGGTTAGAGTTAGAGCAAATACCATGGGTATGTGGGGCGTTGCCAGAAACGGCTAGTTTCCGAGTTAGATAGTAGAACTTCATATCCGAAAATCCGACCTACACGAGTCATGTGTGAAGTTCGCAAGCGATTAACGGGATACTACGAGAGTAGCTCCGGCAGTCAGTCGAACAATCTCCCTCCTCCTTCTGAGCTTCAATTTCGACATTACTGTGTACTTGATTTAATTATCAATGCTGTTATTTTGTTCATCTTGGTTGTTGTTAACAGTAAATAGTAATTGAAATGTGCAGGGTCGGGGCCAGCATTACTTCAAGCCTCCAACAGCGTATGACGCACCCCGAGAAACATTTAGTGCGCTTTATATATCTAATATGGGTCATTTGCTAACTAGTGTAGCATGAAATGGACTTAAATGGAGAAATCTCGGTGTTTGTGGTTCGACCTCGGCGTCTACGCTTTACCTTCTCGGGTTTAAGCTCCAGAGGGAATAAGACTTCAACGGGATATTCGAGTCTGGCTCAACCTATTTCACTTTGTCAGTGCAATATTCTCGTGGACGCCTTCTTTTCAATAAATTTATCGCCGAATTCATCATCATGGCCGAGCACCTTAAGTCCGTACCTCACAAACGCCAACGTCGCCGCCCTGCTAAGAGCTGCGAACCGTGCCGCTCTCGTAAGCATCTCCTCTGCGCCGCTGCTATTCACTATCGTAACTGAAATATACCCTCAACTGGCATTTCAGTCATTTCATTTTCCCAGTAGGTGCCTAACTAAGCTTAATAGGCAAGATAAAATGCGATCGAGGCTTGCCATGCAGACCATGTATGAGATCACGGGCATCTCTGCTATGCACTTATAAGCCCGATCATATGCCTGTCTCGCCCGGATCACAGGCCCATACTCCTAGTCAACCCGATGCTGTAGAAGAAGCTGGCGTACTTCCTAGTACACCGAGAACATTTCAAAGTGGAGACGCACCCGGTTCAATTGAGCCTCTCTGTGTTATACCCGAGGACCATGAGCCAACAACATCGAGTTTGTCGCACCGAGTTAATGCCCTGGAGCGGCTATTCCAACACTCGGAGTACGATTCCCGGCAGATAAGCACCCTGAAAGATCTAGAAGCAAGGCTATCTAGAATCGAGCAGCGCATCGGTACTTCGATATCCGAGCCAAGGCCACCAGACAAGTCCGAACTTCGGATCAAGCTACCACGTCCACATCTTCGTCCTGAACACGAGAAGACCAGGTTGTTTGGAAAGACGCACTGGATCCACTCGCTTGACCAGGTATATCAACCTTGAAGAAACGTGGTTTAGGCATGTAGCTAGCTAATCGAGAGCACAGTTCAATATCCTCTCTCAGATGCAGTCGAAGCCGTACTCCGTCGTCGATGGGGCGCAGCTTGAGGCTAATGGGGCCATGCTCGAAGCCGCCAGCGCCCGTCGCCGCGCCAAAAGTCACGGGGCGAACTTGCTTCAAGAGCCCATGCCCGCGCTGCGCGAGAGCATCCCGGCTAAATCTATCTGCGATCAGGCGATCGATGGTTATCTTCGTACCTTTGAACCAATGTTCCGTATTCTGCACGTGCCTTCCTTCATGAGGGAGTATGAAAGCTATTGGACTCAGGCCGAACCAGCGCCCAATCAATTTCTCATGAAGCTCACAATGGTGCTGACCGTAGGCGCCATCTTCTTGCCGGACAGATCTATGGCGAATGAGATCAAGAGAACGGCTCGTAATTGGGTATATGCTGTACAATGGTGGCTCATAGGCCCTACGGTAAGATTTAATAAATTATGAATGCACTTCATCCATCTATCTCGTATCAGGTCGTATAGCTTACATCAGAATAGGAGCGAGATGCCATGAGCATCGACGGAATACAAGTCTTTTGTCTCTTACTACTGGCGCGTCAAACCAGCGCGCTAGGCGGAGCGGCGTCGATCATTACAGAGGCGTTGTCAAAGCTATCCTTCACGCTGGGTCTGCACATCGACCCTCGCTACCACTCGCTGACCCCCTTCGAGTCAGAGCTCCGTCGCCGCCTTTGGCTCACAGTGCTCGAGTTGACCGCCATCACCTCCCTGAATTCCACCCTCCCGCTTCTTTTAGTCGTTGACGACTACCATGTCCCCTTACCGTCCAACATCGCGGATTCCAAACTGGGCAAGAACGAATCCGAGTCGGCTCAAGACCGCCACGCCACCAAGCATGAAGAGCTGGACTGCTCCCTCCAGCTCCTGCTGGCGAGATCACTACGCTTACGCGCGCAGATCATCCACGAACTGAATGATTCAAGTCACGAGGCAGTATATGAAAAGGCAATCGCGCAGTCCAACAACCTGCAAGCGCACTGCTGCGAGCTGGCTGCAGTCCTACAGCCAGAGGACGAGACGACGCGCGAAGAAGCAGACGTCCCAACAGTAGCGATCTCGTTCCACCACAAGTTCCTCGACACGTACTTCCGGCGTCTGATTCTGTTCCTGCATCGTCCGTTCGCACACCAGGCGCGTCAAGACCACCGGTTCCTGCTGTCGCGGAAGACGTGCCTCGAGTCCAGCCTGATCATGGCGGCGCACACGGAGACGATGGATCTACAAAGGGGAACTCTCGACGATTTCTCGTACTGCTGCATTTCGGGAGGCGGGATGTTCAAGGGTGCGATGGGGCAGGACGTCATCTTGGAAATGTCGCTGGAGATCGTGACACAGCTCGAGGAAGAAGGGCTAGTCGACCCGCAGAAGACGCGAAGAAGAGATCCCCTCGCCCGCCTTCTGCAGGGCCATCGGCAGCCGTTGATGCGGTATCTGAGGCACGTTCAGGGGCAGTGGAGGCATGTTATCCGTCTAGGCCGGCCGAGCCTGAAGCAGTATCTTTTCGTGACGTGTATACTGAGCCACATCGAGGCGAGTAAGTCATCTGGAGCGTTTTACTCCCCCTTTGGCATGTCTCAGAGATACGAATTGCCTCAATGGGCACTTTCTGCTCTCGCTACTCCTGCAAGCTCCCTAAACCCAGTGTAATTCTTATCATAAGTGGAGATTATTGACTCCAGTGTTATATGTAGTGGAGGCCGGGCAGGACACCAAAGCCGCTATGCTCGACGCCATTCGACGAGTGCTGCGAGAGTGCACTGTCTTGCTTAAAGAATCGCCAGCGTACGGGAGCACCGAGATTGCGTCCGATTGGTTGGATGACACGTCCCCCGATACCATCGACACGATGACGCTCTTCGGGTTCGATTTCAACGCGCTCGTGAGTCCCCCCCTCTTTTTTAATTACGTATGTTATTTAAGTCTGATGTGCAGTTTTTAGGATCCTACGTTATCGATGGGTATACCTGTTTGGACGGACACGCCGAGCATGGCCGAAGTCCAGAGTTTTATCTAAACCAACCGTGACATGACGTATTGACTGTCATGGGATGCAACGCTAGGTATAACATGCTTTGATCAAGACGTACGCTACCAAGTCTCAAACCCATCTAGCGAATACTTACGGGTATATTAGACGACTATGTGCCGTCGCGTTCAATGCCATACTCCGCTGATGGACGAAACGGGCCACGATGAAACAGATCTCTAGTGCCAGAGCCTCAAGGACCTCAGTACCCCATCACTAGTATGAGATGCAGAACGCGTAGTCATATAGCCAGTAGCGAGATGGAGGGTATATGAACGTTGTATATCGCTCGCGTTGTCCTGGGTAAAGCACTTCGGCGCATCACTTCGTGTGATTTTTCATTCCCACGGAGCGAATGCCCTAGGGCGGAAAGGCGGAGGTGGAAGAAACAAATCAACAACGACCTATCGGTACAGAACAGGTTTCTAGCGCGCCGATTATCTGCGTCGTCTGGCGCGGTATCTCTCTGTTGTGAGGTCGACATGATCAGCAGGAAAGATGCAGGTCGTTTTCTCACACATCATGTTTTCGTACTCACACATCAAACTAGCCTTATCTAGTTAGGAGCTCCATAAAGCTTCGGTTTGCTCTAAATTTGGTTAGAATTATATGGGCACTCAAGCACACCCCAGCAGAACCCTAGTCTTCCTAAGAAAATTAACTTAGAAATACGGTTTAAATCACGCGGGGTATAGCAAAACACTCTACAGCCCTAAAAATACAGCCACAAACAGCCACAACTAGCCACTCAACACCTAAACCGTGGACCCACTTGCACTACCACCTACAGATTCTATTAATCTAATTAGCTAGATCCGATCAGATTGGCTGCTTTTGATTGAATTGACTGCTTTTAAACAGATTAACTGCTGTTAGCTATATTTGTTGGTTTAGATCTATTAATACCTCTATTTTAGTAGCAGCCACAGCTAATTTATTGTACCTATAGATTACCTACACTTGCGACCGCGTGACCGACCGAGCCAGACTGTTGTTTTTTAACTGCCTATTACATACATGGGACCTGCTGCAAAGCCTATACAAATTTGGTTAGAATAAGAGCGGGAAGCGTGGGGCCACGGGGATCTTGCCAAATAAGGCTAGTTTGATGTGTGAGTACGAAAACATGATGTGTGAGAAAACGACCTGGGAAAGATGGCCAGGAAAGGTCAGGGAGGCGGAAGCAGAGAAGCCTACTAGTCTCCACGATGGGACGTCCTAAGCCTTATATAGCACATGCCATGATTCCTGTGAGTGAACCCGCTACGTATATCAGGCCGACAGGAGCCGTAGTACTTAGATCATGCAGGCTTGATAGAAGCTAGCGGCAGCGGAGGTGAACAGAGGGTTCGCCGTTAAGTGTAGTACATACACTGGAAGACCCAAGATGTATCTGAAACCGCAGACTATCAGAAGGGCGTGTATCAACGTCACCAAAAGGATGCACAAATGTCCTGTATCTGCTTAGCAGCATCACGAGAACTCCGTTACTGCGAGGAGACATAGATATGACACGAATCCGACGCTTTGACTGCACTGTTTATTCAGCTACATCACTCTTGACAGCGGCTTGCGTCTTCACTTTTCGCAGTGCGGCATGGCGGCGTGCATGATATTTGACATCCGTTTTGTGAAGGTGATTGTATAACATCCCACACTCCTTGCACTCTGTATAGTGGGCCTCGTTCATAGAGAGGCTTAACGTCGTCTGTACCGATGCCTGTTTCTTTTCTCGTCGCCGATTCTCTAAGGGTTTGCCGGTGTACAATCGACTCAAAAGGGTACTTTGGACCTTGTTTAGGCCGTCGGGTGTCGATTCTGACAGTGCAGGGCGACGCGCATGTGCTAGCGGCTCTATATCACGTATCCTTCCTATTTGTTCTTTGCTGTCTTGATTCTCCTGTTCCTGATCGTCTGCCTCTTCTTCGTCTATGCGTTGCGTCACCACACGAGTCTTTAGCCTTCGCACTTTTCTCTTCGTTGTGGTGATAACGGCAGGCGACGATGGCGGCGTAATTGTAGGTTCGTTGGGCTCCGATGATGGGTCAGAGGACGAATCTGAAGACAGTGTGACGATTGGTGGTTGGGGTGTTATTGTTCCAAAATAGGCGGTGATTGTGCCTTTCTTTATTGATGGCAGGGGAAGAGACTTCGACGTGGAGGACGTGGCGTTGTGTTCGGGTCCTGAGGGAGCGATGTGCACTCCCCCCTTAGGAATAGAAGCCATAGAAGACTCAACAATACATCGTCGCTTTGGTGTTGGCTCGGTCGAATCTGTCGACGTACGTTTGCTGTAGGTTCGGAGGGGTCGTCGACGAGTTTCCATGGAATAGGATTTCAACGAGGAAATATACAGACGTTCCGGTTTTCTTGGTATCCTATAACAATGATATTAGTTTTAAGCCAACACAAGACTCAGAAGAGACCCCCGCTTACCGTGATACCTCCTTCGACAGTACACTATGCAATTCCATTGAGGGTGGTCCAAAGGCTCAACAAAAACACACAACAGATCAGAGGAGTCCAAGAAGAGGATATGTAAAATATGTGTACGTGGTCAAAGGATGGCCGCCAAGATACCATATCCTGAATATTTAGTCATGGATGTGGGCGCGTTAATGAACAATTAGAGACGCGTCGCGAAATGGGGAATTAGAGAAGTGGGGAAGTTGCCAAGCGTGACACGAATGTGGGGTGACGTAACTGGCAGGGGGTTCCATATTCGCTCTTACAATTGTTAATCAGATGCGCCTAGCATACCTATACGTTCAATAACGCAAGGCTCGAAAATAATTAAAATAACATATAATAATACAGTATATCGAGAGGGCCACATTCATGTTTATGTTATGATCCTTCTTCGTAGGCTTGTCTCTGGACCGCGTAAATCATCCGCGACTAGATATGTTTTATCATCCTCTTCGCCAACGACCCAAGTCTTGACAACCTGTCGAACTTCTTTTATTGCAGCTTGCTGTTTTTCGCCCTGTGACATCCTCCATGTGTATGCCGAGTATACGGCAACCTCGGTAATTGCAACCAGGATAGCTCCACCCAGGCTGAGGAATAGTCGGGTTGACACGGGCCACCACTGAGCAAGTTTCCAGAGTGCAGCGCCACAACCGAAGACACTGACGAGAAAATTGATGATCAGGGTTATCTGTTTCTGTAAATCTCCAAACTCGATATCATCGACTTCTTCATCGGATTTCTTGGATGGTTTATTCACTTCGGCAAATGAATGCGCCATGGGGAATCGTTCGGCGAAGGTCTCCCGTTGAGGCGCCTTTCGTATCATGCGCTCGTATGATCGTTCTTCCTCTTCACGTCGAAGTCTCGCCATGAGTGCTTTGTACTCGTCGGTCTGCTTTCTTGTTAGCGAATCGCCGAACATCCCTCGTGTTGGCTGGATCGGACGAACCGGCTCAGGCTTTGGCGGCGGTGGAGGTACGTAGAGAGTCGATCCGCGGAGCATCTCCTCTAACCTGAACCCAATATGACCGTTCGCCTTGAGTGTCTTGATTGTTTTGAGGATCTGTCCATGGCTAATGGGTTTTCCGACGGCAGGATCTCTCATGCAAGGTTCTTCGAGCTCGGTGTCGTTGAATCGGGTCTTGTTGGTTGCCGTATCGTGAGAATCGCCAGAGTGTCCAAGGACTAGAAGTGCCTCCACCATAGGAGAGGTCATCGTAAGAAGCACCATATTTGCGCTTGATGAAGTGCGGCGATTGGAGTGGTTTGAGTCATTGTAGGATCGTTGGAAGCCTATGGCATAAGGGGCTGCTGATAGTATTACTATCCACTCTGAGATGAAACTTGGAAATGAAAGATGGCTCGAGCTCAACGTCATAGTTAGTGTCGGTGCTTTCTCACCCCGGCAACCGAGGTTCAGCCACAAACACTACTCAATCACCGCCACAGGCCATGGGTCTGCCATGGGTACAAGCTATAGTCCAGAGCTAACCCAGATAGTCTAGTGAATTTTTCATCCCCCCATCCCCATCAAGTCGATCAAGAATATTATTCGGTATCATCCGACGAAAACTAGACAGCATTCCGAGCGTCGCAGCCGCAATTTCTTCGCCACGCCCTCCAGATATCACCCCAGTCCCTCGAGGTCGAGCTTCCATCCCGGTCCCGCCGCCAATCCCATGCTCGAATAGATTGGTTCGACCACCCAACCAGGCAATTGGGTCTTTGCGAACATCGTGGTCAGAATCCCGCTGGCATGCAGCTTCGAACGGCGCTGCTGACTGCGCGTGCAGCCGGCCGCCCGACCCTCTTCTCGCCCTGCTCTGACTGTAGGAGAGCTGCTTCCCTTGACCTACGCATAGCGGCCTCGAGGGCCTTGTATCATCATTCCCCGCGGCGATCATCAGCTTGGGCCGCTGCCGTCTCTGTCGCCTCCAATGTCGTCTCCAACGCCGTGTCGAGAGCCACCAAGGGCGACATGCACATCGACCCCCTCCGGACGGTAGCTAAGGAAATGAAGTTCCTGACGGGGAACATCAGACAGCTCCTTGGATCTGGCCATCCGTCGCTCGACCGTGTTGCGAAGTACTACACACAAGCCCAGGGCAAACATGTGCGGCCACTCATCGTCTTGCTCATGGCTCGTGCGACGACCCTCTGTCCCAAAAACGAGTCCGCTCCCGCGTCCGCGCACGACTCTATCAACTCGTCGATATCGCCTCTCGATATATTATCCGACGCGAACCCCTCTTCTACCATTTCCGGCTACTCCTCTGAGCCCGAATTCACCGATAGCGACATCCTCCCCTCTCAACGACGGTTAGCCGAAATTACCGAGCTGATTCATACAGCGTCACTTCTTCACGATGATGTGGTTGATCACTCCGTGTCACGTCGGGGGTCCCCGTCTGCGAACTTTGAGTTTGGTAATAAGATGGCCGTGTTAGCTGGCGATTTTCTACTCGGCAGAGCGTCTGTTGCGTTGGCGAGGTTGCGGAACGCCGAGGTCATTGAGCTTCTAGCCACTGTCATTGCGAATCTGGTCGAAGGCGAGTTCATGCAGCTTAAGAACACAGCCCGTGACGAGCGGAATCCTACCTATTCAGAAGACATTTTCAACTACTACCTACAAAAGACATACCTCAAAACCGCTAGCTTAATATCAAAGTCCTGCAGGGCAGCGGCACTACTTGGTCGCGCCGACGCGATAACAGTTGATGCTGCTTACACGTATGGTCGAAATCTGGGACTGGCATTTCAGTTGGTAGATGACATGCTAGACTACACGAAGTCGGGCAAGGATCTTGGTAAACCAGCAGGTGCGGATCTAGAGCTGGGCCTGGCAACAGCGCCCTTGCTATTTGCATGGAAGACGACTCCTGAACTAGGTTCCTTGGTGGGAAGGAAGTTTGAGCAGGAGGGCGACGTGCAAAGAGTAAGTCCAATGCGATCTATCAATCCTGCCATGGTTTGTGCTGACTAGGTTGCGATAGGCGCGCGAGCTTGTCATCCAGAGTAATGGAATAGAACAAACTAGAGCGTTAGCGGAGGACTACGCCCAACGGGCAATCTCCGCTCTTGATACTTTCCCCGAAAGCGAAGCGAAAGACGGCCTCATCGATATGGCCATGAAGACGTTAAAACGCCAAAAATAAATAATTCTACAGCATTACAATTGTATCATCACAACAACATAGAGTTATTAGACCAGGATTGTGCCTTTGTATATAAGAGGGGTTAGGCGCACCATCAAAGTTACATCTGGATAATGTACAACACCAGTAGGGGAGAGTAGATGGAAAACAGGCAACCAGCCGGTCAACAACCTTCAACTCAGCATTATACTGTTTTACATAATCTATCAAACCAAAGAAGTCATGATACACGGCCACTATCTCCTGTCATGAATAGAATTGACACGGAAACTGCTCCGCGTTCTATCAATCTGCCCAGACCTGACCATACCCGTTCATAACCTGTGCTCATTAAGGTGAATGGGACCGGCAAGATACCATACCATTTGCCACCTTAAACCTATTGTTGAGGATTATAGTCGGCGCAGTATAAGGATACGAGAGGGTTCTAGGAAGGTTAGAGTGAAAGACCACGCACGCGCAGCACATAAAACTCACTAGCGCAGTAACTTGGCAGCACAATCTCACACCAGGGCAGTTCTGAATCTGATCGTCACCTACACAAACATAATCAGCACCAATCGTCATCCATACATTCCTCTACTTGATGCGACAGCGGCCCCGCCACTGATCAACTGTTAAACTCCCTCGGGGACTGTATCGAACAGAGCACGACCCGGAGTAAAGAAAAGGAGGTAGACAAGACTCACAGACGAGCCCATTCACATCGTTCGGGTTAAGGTTGTACCCGTAGACTGCGGCGAGGAACACGACGATGGGCAGGTCACCCGCGACCGCGGCACGGCAGCACTGCAACGCCCCGCCATTACCCCCCTTCGACGCCGCGCACTGCGGCGACGGCTGCGGCGTATAGAGGAGGGCCGGTGGCTCCGCGTTGCCTAGGTCGCCGAGGACTGGGTAGGTGTTAGTTTTAGTGTGAATCAGCGGCTTGATTCTGCATAGAGATTGCGAGGGACGGAAGCATGAGTGGGTATATAATGGTAAGGAAGATAAGATGTGGATAGACCTTACGACTGATGACGGGGCCGAGCGGACCCGTCGAGGACGAGAGGAGAGGTGGAAGTGGTAATCTGGACCCTGGCGCCCCGATGGCGAGCGGGCTAAGAAGAGCGACGGAGATGAGGAGCGGGAGTAGCATTGTCAAGGTGCTTTCTTGCTTGCTTGTTGGGGTCCTGACGATACAGGGGTTTGCGTCGTCTGAGTCGTGTGAGTTAGAGGACGTTGGCTAGGTTCTATAGGTCGAAGCGTAGTTGTCTTACTGTAGGGTTATAGGTCTACTGAAAACCAGTTATGCTGATATCTTGGTACGATATAAGCGAAGACGAAGTTCGGTGGTCAAGCTGAGCCGAGGACAGGATATAAGATCGACGAATTGGGGCTTTTATATCGGTTGTTAGTATTGTGAATTCTTCGGTCTTGTGATTAGGATGCAGATACACTCGATTGGTTTGACTCAACGTGAGTATTATTCGATAGGGTTACGTACAAGTAAGATATGGTAGAGTGCAGTATAAATAAAATAAACGACCCATGACTTCACTCATACCCTCACACGGAATACAGCCGAGCGGGAGCTACAAGAGCCTCTCTTTTTGAGCAGCTGAGATCCATCTACCGGTATCGTGGGCCGGCAGGTAGTAACTAGTCTTCGATATTAAATGTCTAGCGCCCCTACCTGATGCATGCAATTTTGACTGCATTGTGTAAGTCATACTTGGGGTCCACTGCCTGCATGACATACAAGGCAGCTGAACATTAGTTACAGGTTGATCCTTGAAATCATTACACGTTGAATACCTAGTTGACAATACTGGTTAACAAATGCGTTTGCCATCACTTACTGTATGTAACTAAGACATAGGATAAGTCGCTACTCGGGGGGGGGGGGGGGGAAATAGCATACAGTAATATGTGTTTCGCATTCATCCTTGATTCTCGAGTGGCCTCCGCGGTCTTCGGCGGTGTTATACTCACTCCAAGCGTGTCATTTAACCGATATCCCCAATGTCGTTTTCCACGCGCGCCTCAACCAAATTCCCGGTTTACAGCTATAGGAGTCGGACCGCAAGCGGAATACCACAAGTCGGATCCTATGCCGACCAAGATGGGACAAGGGGGGTAAGATGCTGTACATGACGATCTCTATCGCCAATCTCCTAATATGTGCGTCGCGTTGGCGCTGATTGGTCAGTGGTAGAGGAGATATTCCCCGTAACAGCCAATGCAAATGCATCTTATATGATTTGAATGGGAAATCGTACGACCCTTGCTTTTGGGCGTATCTGTGGCTGGTGATGATATACCTAGATATCCGTCGACTTAGGGAGCCGAAAGCGAACACAATCTTCCATATACTACTCCTCAAGGAAGTTCTTTATGAGGTGCAAGAGTTTCTCGCACGTCAAGTACTACGTAGACGGGACGATCGAGAGAGCCGATCGCCGTTAAACTATGGCGGCGTCTCTGTACTATGTATGTCGCACATTCACGCTTACTACCCAGCACATAGCTTCAGTGTAGTGGCTGTCGATAACGTGCTTATGTATCTAGGTATGCGACCAGTAAGAGTATAAGCCCATCATGGCCAAGCAAAGTAATTAATAGATATTCTGCACTTTGCCCCAGACCGGCAGGCGCGGGAACCGTGAATCGAGCACCTCTTCTGCCACTTCAATCATATGATAGCTTCCAACCCTACCTCTTTGTGATCAAAAAGATACGTGTTCGGATCCTATTCTATCCGAAAGGCATTATACCCCAAGAAGGAAGTTCGTGCCGGACCTCCTCTCCTTGTAAATATTGGACTGGGGCTCTTGGTAATCGCAGCGATTCGTCACAACCAAGCTTGATGCAAGACTAAGATAGAGGTTATTCACAGCGATAGGAGGCTAGTCCAGATTCTCAGTTCAGCTGGGTAAACAAGAACATAAGCTAATTACCGTGCCATTCCGGGCCGGCTGCGGTACCTTTAATCATTAGCGAGAAATTTTGCAGGCATTGTGTTGAAGGCTATTCAAGACTGGGTGTTTTCTTCTCCTGCAGTCTCCCAGATGTGGTGCCTCTTGTACTAGACAAACTGCCATTTGAATTACATCCTCAACAAACGTGATATCGCTTTAGGTAGGATTACCCGTTGATCGCTTGTCTACGGTTAACGATTGGCGCAAATCTAAGCCCAGCGGTCAACACTGTACCTCTTGGACTTACATGATTTTATCGGTTTGCTTACACTACGCGGCTGATAGTGACACGGACAGCTGTTGAATTTTCATATCACGGCTCATTACGAGGTATTTCTACTCAACAAACAAGACGGGCGTCGGTGTTACAACTATCCGCCTACCTTTTCGGTACGCGGCTCTAACTACAAACATTTTCGGGTGAAACGACAAGCAACATAACCATGATCTAGAAGGCTACCGTATATCTGTTATATAACTTATTATACATCTGGGTGGACATGGATAGACCTTGGGTCATGATCAACGCTTTCCATCACTCGAACATTGAGGTCACTTCTTCATCGCCACACCTTCAACTTCGTGAACAATGACCCCTCTAACCGGCGCTATTTTTGTTATTGCCCCTACAATACTAGGGGCAGCGTGTACAATTGCCCTTATCATCACGTCTATCAATCTCATCTGTCGCTTATTCTCAAATGCTTCGTTACCCAGCAACCTACCGTGGGCTGGCGTGGGGAAGCATGGTAGCAGTCTCAGCAGAGCCAGGGCTAACCTAAGCAGTTTCTTCCACCTCACGAAACTCCTAGATGAAGGCTATATGAAGGTCAGCTTGATCAGCCCCGCTCGGAATTCACTCAACGCTCATCTCAACGTAGCTTGAAAGCTGACCGTCAAAATAGTACTCCAAGAATGACCAAATATACGTCCTGCCGTACTTCGTCAACGGGCCACAGGTGATTCTTCCGCCTTCTCAGATCCCGTGGCTGCTGGAGCAGCCAGACGATGTGCTGAGTCAAGATCACGTAAACCGGCAGTTCCTGCAGGTCGAGTACACCTTCTTCCACGCGAACAGGGTCGAGGGACCTGTACATCCGGAAGTCATCCAGCACCAGCTCACCAAGAAGATCGGGACCTTGGTCGACGATATCGTCGACGAGGTGCGCACTGTCCTGGAAGATTGCTGGGGCACGGACACAAATGAATGGCGCGAAGTGAGGGTATACGACACCATGCTCCATGTCATGGCGAGACTGTCTATCCGTGTCTTGATGGGCCGTGAATTTTGTCGTGATGAGACGTTCATGTCTATCTGCAGCCGTTTCATCCGTAAAGTGGCTATCGCAGCTGCCGCTATTAGTCTATTCCCTGATTTTCTCAAGCCGTAAGTGGACCAACCACGTCTATTCTTTGATTGTATTGCCAGGAAGTCGAAGGATTGAGTGTCTCGCGCTCTGCAAATGATATCACGAGAAGCATGCGCTGACGCACTAGCCATACAGAATCGTCGGCCCGATCTTCACGCTATTGGACTACATTTTATATCGTCGCTGTAGAAGCTTTCTCATGCCCATTATTCGCGAGCGATTAGATCGGCTCAGAAACCCAGATATAGAGAAGGTTTCGCTCGTAGACTCAACGATACATGTACGTACCAGTAACTCAATTCGGCCAAATCGATCTCTGAAAGCACTTTTCGCTCACTGACAGATGTTTAGAACGATTTCATACAATGGTCAATCGACCACGCAGTCGCGAAGCCTGTTGTGAACCCCGTCGAGTTAGACCCTCGTGTGATCGCCGCGCGGTTCTCTGTCTTCGCCTTCGCAGCGATCCAGTCGTCAGTGATAACGCTAACCAACACGATCTTCGACCTAGCGGCCTCACCCGAGTGCGCAAAATCCCTTGAGGCGATGCACGAGGAAGTCCTCTGCGAGATCGGGGTCGCGGACAAACCAAAAGGTTGGTCGAAGAAGGCCTTAGGGCGGATGAGGCACGTCGATTCGGCGCTGCGCGAGAGCCTGCGCCTCAACGGCTTCATCGAGCGCGGCATCATGAAGATGGTCGTGGCCCCGGAGGGCGTTACGCTCCCCGATGGCTCGCATATTCCGTGCGGCACCAAGGTTGGTGTCTCCGGGTATAGTATCCACCGTGACGAGAGGAATTACCCCGACGCGGTACGGTACGATGCATTTCGATTTGTTCGAGGCCAGGAACAGGAGGTAGGAGGGGAGAAGAGGCCTCAAGGACTCATCAATACAAGTGAGAAGTTCATGGGTTTCAGTCATGGGTCACATGCTTGGTAAGTTGCTCCTGTGCTCGACTAATTATTTTAATTGCCAAGGGGAGGTGGATAGAGACCGTGTTTGAACTAACTTGCTTTGTTTGGGTGGATAGTCCCGGCCGCTTCTTCGCGACGAACCAGCTAAAGATCGCGCTGGGTCACATCGCATTGCTTTATGAAATTGAACCCGTTTCAGAGAGACCGGTAAATAGGTGGTTCTTTGGACATATTGCGCCTCCTCTGACCGCGACATTGAGAGTACGGCGCAGATCAGGTTAGGGTTCAAGTATGCCACGATTTGTTTTATATCATATGGATAGTGACTATCGCGAATTATATTTCTATTAGAATGGAAGTAGATGAGATTAATCATAGTGCTATGCCGCTTTGCTTAGCCCCAGGATAACGATCCAGCAAAGCCGACCACAGATCCTCTCCCCCCAGTGTTAGGTCCGTAAACGCAGGACACGATAGGTCTAATAACGGAGTAGTGAGGACATTATCAACGAGCTCTAACGGGGGCCCGATAAGTTTTACGATAGTTGATAGGCTATTCGGCGCAAACGTCTTAAGCGCGGTGAGAGCAAAACAGATGAGGTTGTTTCCCTCCAGCAACGTAGCGGCATTTAGCACGCCGCCTGTGAGATCCGCAATGTCAACACCAGCAAAAGTGTTCACTTCGCCTTGGTTCCCACCGATGCTGAGCAGGACTGGGTACTTGACTGCCCAGGCCACTAGATCGAGGTTGTAGTCGACGAGGCTATAATCCACGGTTCTACGGTACCAATTCTCTGGGATCCGTTCATGTCCTTCTTTATAAACACTGTTGCCGTTTTCTTCATAGACACCGAAGAAGCTGGAGAGAACCTCTTTCGCTAGGAAAGCATCAGTATGGGTGCATAGATATAGGAGGAAAGGGGCAGAGCAAGTTGTGAAGTAGCAGTGAACGTACAGAGGTGGCCACCTAAAGGATATTCTTTCGTATTATTGCTCAGGAAGCGACCGAGGAAGGCGAAGCCGGCATTCCGAGCTATCGTTCCGGAATAAGGACCGTAGTAAAACGTCGGATTGGTAGCAATGCTCTCGTAGAAGCGCTCAGCAGCAAAATCGGCCAAGTCATCCATCGTTATAAATCCATCTTCGGCAAACCCTGCCAGCTTCTCGAATAGAGTCATGTTCATCGTGTACGCGTTGCCAGTAACATAGAGGTCATTGCGCGTAGGCGACGAGTCAGCTTCAATGATGTTGTGACTACCAATCAGCCCTCTCGGTGTGCCCAGCAGCCCGAGAAGATTTCCGAGTATGTTGCTCGATTTCGAGGACACTCCGCCAATGGAGAACCCGGGATGCAACGACGCGGGGTTGCCGACGTATGCCGTTACCACACCGGCCAGCAATGTAATGAGGTCAATACTCATTCCATAGACTATCACCTGGTTAGTAGATAACCTCAACGTCTTTGAAGTCCGTTGCGCCACTTACCTGTGTTAGCTGGCCCTAAGACGTCCAGAAACTATTGTAAAGTCAGATCGTTTCAAGGAAACGGCAGTTCCGGTAGAACATACACCCACTATACCATCATGTGGAATGTAGCCATGGTTCGCTAGAGCATTGAGGCCTGGACAGGGCCCTCGGAGGTCGCCATTCTGTAGGTCTGGCGCTTTGAAAGCGTATTTCCCAGATACTGCCAAATCTGTTAGCCTGTGGTGTCCTAAATGGCGACCGGGCCGCGATTCGTATTGAGTGTTTGCTAACCATTAATAGGATCGGTCAAGGGATCGAACGCTAACCTCTTCTCCTTCAACTGTACCAAGTGTTCACGTAACTCGTCGATTGACCTGTCTGTGAGAAAAGACAGAGATTCATCACGCTGTGCGAGCCGTGCCAGATTTTCGAATGTCGGAAAAGCAGATGTTGCGGCGATGACTCCCGCGAGGATGATAGTGCGGCGCATTTTTAAGGCGCGTTCCTAAATCCTCCCGCTTCCTTCAGACGCAATGGAGAGGCCCGGCGAATTGTCATCAGGAACAACGAGGGACACGACAATCTTGAAGTCAAGAACATAGACTATCTTAAGTAAAAGCCGCACCCTAACGTTTCGAGACTTTCCTTCCTTGTCGTCGACATGACTTACACTAATCCACAGGCTGGAACGAGCGAGGGATCAAGCCTGACCTTATGAGGTATCGAGCGTAAAGCTATGTTACGGAGAAATTGCCTGGAGTCCTGATATAGTTAGTTCCGGATGTGGAGATCCTGCCCCTGATCCGTCCCATCCGGCCAATGAAAATGTTGATGATCTACGATGCCCCTAGTCTTCTGCACTAAGGGTATTACACTAGTCGGAAAGCAAGAAGCTACACGCATGTTCTAGACGTAACCCTAGGTACCAAACTATTACTTAACAGTTAACTATCATGGTGTGATTTCATATCATTTTCCCGTTTTATTAAGTTGTGCTGTTTCGCTTTGGAGTGCTGTGGTAAATCCTTGGTGGTCTGTGGCATGTGTGCGGTTTCTTGCCGTTTCGACTACTTACTGCAAAGGGTATCATGCACATGAAGTTGTGTCGCCTCGCCTCCTGGCTAGCTGCAGCCTGTGTACGGATACGTTGTCGATAAATCGTAATGCATGGCGCACCAACATCTGCATCAAACCGCGTGAGATAGCATATCCAACAAAGCGATGTCACGGCAAACCATGGACCTTACCTCGGCTTACAAACCGCAATTCTACAGATTATTGATTCCGCTACCTAAACGTAGCCCTCATGACCACCCCATCAAATTCCAACTTACCAAAATTTATAATCTGTTTTCGTCTGCAAGACTGGCTCATTGAGCTGACCGGACTCTCACAGTGAGATTCTAATATCACGAAGGGGTTTGAGACCGCGCCGTATGCCGACTCCGTGCCCAACACAGAAGACACCCCATCCGACGATTCAGCCGACATCTGCCCGGGGCTCGACGGGTTACTTGCATCGTTCGGGGGAAGCCATTTCGCTTATTGTGTTGTTATTTATTTTAATAGTCTTCTAAGGGGTAGATTAGTCATAAATATCAGTCTTGAAGGAGGTAAGCGACGGGTTACATGCTTCAGGATGAGGAACGCCTCGTACAAAGCTATAGTTGCTGCTAGCATTGTTCACCTCTGTGGAAAGCCGGCATAAGGTCACCGGAAGCCTACCGAGGCAGCCAGGAGCAACACAAGATATGTTACCTTGCAACGCCATATATTGTTCCGTCGCCGAGTCCCCGGTGATTCCCAGACCCGGTGGGCGATGGATCCAGCAGATCAGAAGCATGGCGTGGATCGAGCACGGCACATATTCCGCTTAGTGCGCTGCGCGTAAGGGTAGAATTTATAAAGTAGCCAAGCATTCGTTGAGGATTGTGTGAAGCTATCAGCACTCAAAACTTTTGTTTATCACCAGGGAGAATGTTTTCTAATATGAATTAGGTCGCTAATGCTAAGTCAAAACCAAGTCATACGACTCAAGTTGTCCATATTCTAATAGTTCGAAAGCGGCGAGGCTCATCGTTCTCGAGTCGCGAGGGTATTAAATTACTTCTTCGTGGCCCCTCAATGTCCACTGTCTATACTCTCATTCCCTTGGTTTCCGACTCCCCACGTAAAAAGTATGCGTCTACGCTCGTCAATCGCACATCTTCCGCATCGCCGGTATATCTCTCGGAAACTTCGTCATGGCTCCTGTCTATACACATATCCCTGCTTGGGATGTGTCACGGGGCTGTGGAGGGACAAACGACCGTCGGCGTAAAGCGATAACTCCGCTGACACTACCTATAGGCGATTGGCGGTATCCAAGTTGTTCGTACATCGTTCATTATGCTGAACCCGCATATCCAGGTATACCATCTCGTGGTCATTCTCGTATGACATCTAAAAACGTGGCGACCACCCGAGACTCTGTATATGTTTCCTACGACGTGCGCCTCGGAGACGTAATTAAAACGGAATATATGCGAAATATACCAGAAAAGTCGCTATCCCGTATATGTACTTCATTCTCCGGCGCAATCCCCTCTGCAAGAATCTTCGCGGGTCGTAACCGGCGTTGAGCAAAGCATGACCCACAAAGTCTAAGATCCGGAAGACGCTGGCAAGCGAATGAGCATACCACCTTCATGATCGTCGTGGAATGAGGCAGGAATCGGATAGCTTACAGGTTTATCAAAAAAATACCAAAGCCAAATCTCGGAAGAACACCTTGGCTTGTCTTCCGAATAACGGTTGAACGGGCCGAGTAGGCGACTGGGGGTATTCGCAATATGGTCAAGATAAGCTCTGCGAAGAGGAGCCTGGTATATTTGCGCTCGTCGTTGGTGCAGATACGGAAGATGAAAACCACCACAGATATCATCGCCAGCGCAAAGTCGATCTACACATAAAATGAGAAGAGTGCCAGAAAAGACTTTGGAGAAAAGGAAGAGGCGTACACTGGAGGGAATCAAGACGCCCGGCTGGGTTTTGTAGCGAGTCCATGCCAGGACAGCACAAAGGACGCCTATACCGAACTGCAAGATAGCCATGACGAACCAGACGAAGAGGACAAGTCGCCGCCTGGCGCGACATCTAGCGTGCAGGCGGTCGACACCATCATCACGACCATTGTTTACAACGGGCCAGTTACAGAATTGACATATGTAGCCCTCATCGCCGTTTGCAATTTGGATGACTGGCCAAGGGTTGATGTGATAGTCTACGGTGATGCGGCTGCTCCAGCAGCGGAAACATACAGATTGCCATGAAAAGGCGTCTATATTCTTGTCGACAACAAGGCGATCGAGCCCCGGGGTAGACAGACACTCGTAGCAGCATGCGGTCAGAGCCAGGCTGGCCAGGCCGTTGCGAACGAAGAGCTTGCGAACGAGATCTGGAGTGATCACGTGATAGTAAAGCCTACTAGTTCGTCGTAGTTGTAAGAGACTCTCGAGGTCCAGATGAGCAATAATGAGATAGTGAAGTTCCAGGGGCAGGCTGAGCAGATCACTAGTTGAAGCAGGTCCGGGTTGAAGATGTGGCTGTGAATTACGGTTATGAGATCCCTGGCTGTTATAAATGCTCAGCTCGTAGCCCGGGTCGTAAGGGGGCATGTTGACGACCTGAGGGCAATGATGATAAAGATGAGGATGATATGATATATGATGGTGAGCTGAGTTGGTTTGGTGATGGTTTGACAATCGGGACCACGACCACGGTGGCGGTCAGAATGAACTAAGACAGCGGCGGCGGCGATGACGGCGACGGTGACGGCGACGGCGACAGCGAAGACGAACCGAGCCCGTTACTGTTCCCTGTTTCTGTGGCTGCTGCTGCTTCTGCTGATGTTACTGGCGACGTCGACTCGGATGGCGAGAGAGGGAGAGCCCGACTTAATGTCAGAATCTGGATCTGGGAGAGTGTAAATGCTCTCCAGGGATTGAGAACACTTTCAGAGGGGCTATTAGTGTGTCCATGAGGGCTTTGTGCAGACATTTCCTGCCCCAAACGGATACACGGCAGTGATGCATCAGACAATCAGGACGGGTTCTGGCCGCGACAGCTTCGAGATGGGGCTAACGTGTGCCGATGATCCGGGCCAAGCCCACACCTGGGCCGACCTAGGTAAAAAGGTCCAACGGGCAGCCACAGCAGCCAGGCTCGCCAGGTAAGGCACTTAGGTACAGGCCCTACAGGCCCTACAGGCTAGCGTACTGCGGCGCAAACGCTGGGAACGCTAGGTAAGTACGACAAGTCCAGTGCACTGACACTGACACTGACAGAACTGTGTGGCACTGTATCCAGCACCTGACGTAAGGCAGTCCATCTTCACTAACACACCATAGCCGATGGTCTGGGAGAGGCTGACGCGCATACAGTGCGATACGGATAGTTATACACACGTCACTCGTCACCCACATCACTAACCCAGGTACTTACTGACGGGTGGATATACGCCATGATAGATCTACACCTCCCGTCCTTTGGGGGGATAGAATACTTAGCTCAGCTATTAATTCGATCCTTCAGTACCCAATTCACCTTGTCAGGCTTGTCAGGTACGCGACTCTTCCGTCATGCCCAAATCATCTAATGCGGATACCTGCGCTGAAACATCAGCAGGCCTCTTTAACTTGCATACGCATACAGATATCCCAACGGTTCTTTGACACAAGGACGGGAACCTGAGTTGAACATGACCTTGCCGATCTCTATGCTATCGGATCGATAAAGCCAGACCTCGCCCTGGTTTCAACATGGTACTGGTTACGCAATATACCGACATGATTGGCTAATCTCTACAGTACGTTGTTCCTGTTGCTTGATTGGGAACAGAAACCTTGTCGCGCAAGACATAAGACACCCCCGGGAGCCGGATAACGATCTCGAAATCTTTACCTGAGTTGAGGCGCCAGCTGAGGTTTATCGGCTACACCAGTGCAACTCGAATATGCAGTACTCCGTCAAGCATATATAGTTAATTATTCGCTTGAGCATCGGCTCAATCACCACCCCACACCGGTTGTTCGAGCTGGCAGCGACGTTTCAGAGTCTTGGTTCTTAACGACAGTCTACAGATCATTCGAGTCAAATCCCACCTATTTGGCGCGCTTATGCAGAGAAAGGGTGCCCGCCACCATTAGTCTACGCGAGCACGACCATTTGGGGATCTAGATGATTGGGACAACCCCCACCCACATCCCGGCACGCGAAACCCGCTATCAGATTACATCTCGGAAGACGGCACAGTTGCTTGGGCAGACCCGGCCCGACCGGCACACTGCGGCTGCGAACCCTCCTCTAAAATCGTTCTTGTCCCCCAACACATCAAGACATGACATGCATCCTATCCTACTGCACATGTTACGTAGTCACGGATTACCACAGAAGCACATAGAGTCGGCAATCGTCTACTTCATCACGCCCGAAGATTGTTGTATGCTTGTCGCCAGTCCCATGTAGACTACTATTGTAAGTAATACTAGCCTGGCAGCTTGAATCCTTGTATCATGTGAGCCCAAGGTAGGCAGTCTAACCTAGGACACCAATGCTATGGTTTTTAACGTAGTAGTCAGCACTTGCTGCTTCCTATTGGAATCCCAGTATCACGAACAGCCTATTGAAGCCAAGTACATAAGATCCGCTTAATGTCACGTGGATTTGATCTCACTGGACAATTGCAAGCGGGATTCATCTTATTGCGATTCAAGTACCTATCGTGGTATGAGTAGATACCTGCCTCGCCTGCCAAATCTAATTTATATGACCGCGCCAATCTCTACTAGAGAAAGACGAGCATCGCGATGGCAAATTTGGCTACGAAAGTGGCCGACGCAGAACGGGAGGAGTTGGCCTGTGTCTTAGACAAAAACGCTAATGCACTTGTAGGGCTAATACGAAAGAGCAAGCATTTCATTATGTGTACAGGAGCAGGAGTATCTACCTCTGCAGGTTCGATGATCGCTTGACATGAAAAGATGCGCCTTATCCGACGATATCGGGAATTACGGATTTCCGGGGTCCCAACGGCATCTGGACGCTGAGAGCCCAGGGCAAACAAGCACAGAATCGAAAAAGCGCTCTCCAAGCTATTCCAACGCCGACACATATAGCACTTGTCGGATTGCAAAACCATGACATATTGACCTATTTAATTGGCAAGAATTGTGATGACATACATAGAAGAAGTGGTATATTGCCGGTACGTTTCAGTCGCCGAAACGCTGGACATGCCTTCCATCTCTTTGCTGGACGGAACAGATCTAAAGCTCGCGGTAAGTAGAATAAAATATCCGAGCTCCATGGCATTAGCAACAGAGAATACCGCCAGGACTGTGGGAAATAGTATATTCGTGGTCAGTGCAGCTGTTTTAGTGGAACGTTTTAATGCAAGTGCTGACTACCTTCAGACTTTCATGATGTCTCCGCATATGAAAAATGAATACACGATCATCGTACTGTTGTCAACTTCGGCGAGAATCTATTTAAAGAGCCTCTGCAGCTTTCACGCGAGTACGCGAATGACGCGGACCTAGTAAGCAATTGTCGGAACCATTTTCTTCTTGTTCTAGCAAATTTCAGAGAACGACAGTTCCTTTTTGAGCCAAGATAGTACCTAGAAGCTTCTGAGCCCCTCAAAAATACGCTTAATATGGCGATAATTGACTGCAAGAGTTGTAGTGCCTAGTTAGTACTAGGTTCATCACTCACGGTCTCACCGTCAAATGAGATCCCTGAAATTGTTGGCGGAAGCAGGGAGCGAAGCTGACAATTTGCAATCTTCAATCCACGCCAATAGATCATCTCGCCAACGTCCGCATCTTGGCCAAAACTGATGATCTTATTATCCGGATAATGGCCAACCTGGGCTTGCCGATATCGACCTTTATCTTACGGCATCGATTAATGATTCGGGTGGAAACAGAGGCAGTTGGGCGGCGGCAGCAGTGAGTGGTCCAAGGTATTGATGTGGACGGTACTCCGGCAACCTTTCTGCAATCGGTGAGGGTCGATTACAATCGGCGCGTAGTGCGGTCCGAGCCGTTCGTTATCCATTTCCGCAGTAATCCGGAACCCAGAACATGGTTGAAGCTTGAGCTAGAATTCATGGATCACTATGACGAGCTCATTCTCGCAGTCGACTATATCTATGGAGTTGTAGGCAGTGTAGAGACACATTACCTGCTTGAGTACAATAAAATCGATGGGAATTGGACAGCGACTCAATTAGAGAGCTCACATCTTGATCATAGGGCTCAGGATACGGCTGCAAGGATCGAAAAGGTGGTGATAGATCTCACTACTAACTGACTAGTAGCGATGGCTGTAACCATGATACGGTTACAAAGCTGTAAATAGTACGGGTTAAATAAATCCGGCTTATTGCTGCTACAATTTTTCCTGGGCTACGTCGGTCATGAAGGCGCTCTGTCATTGACATCTGATATTTGGAACTATAAAAGCTCACTCTGGCATAGACCTTCCTAGGTTAGTTACCTATGGCCACCAATGACGGGCTGGGGACCCCATCTAGGTTACTACCTCGATAAATGCACACAATGAACGGCCTGTCTACTTGCATAGCGCGAAATGCACCCAATACCAGCACCTCCTAACGGCATCCCTATCTACCATCTACCCTAGAAGCAAGTGCCGGCTGATACGCTACCACCCTAGTAAGAGCTTCACTTGGTGAGCATGGAGAGGGAAAAAGACGAATATTACCATCTCGGTTCCTATCGCAGATCGATCAGCACGGAAAATGCAGAGGCACTAGAGTGGTTTAATCGTGGCCTAATCTGGAGCTACGCATTTAACCATGAAGAGTCAGCGAAGTGCTTTGAGAGGGCCATCGAGAAGGACAACAACTGCTGTATGGCATACTGGGGTCTTGCGTATTCTCTTGGGCCCAATTACAACAAGCCGTGGGAGTTCTTCGACGCTGCCGAGCTGGAGGCTACGGTCCAACGGACCCATCAGGCCGTCGAGCATGCCCGATTTCTAGCAACGACTCGTAACGTCTCGGCTACCGAGAAAGCACTCGTTAATGCGCTACAATCACGCTATCCCCGGGAGCATGCAGATGAAGATTGCTCAATATGGAACGAGGGCTATGCGCTCGCCATGGGGGAAGTATACCAGGAGTTCAGTGACGACCTCGATACGGCGGCCCTATATGCGGATGCACTGATGAATCTCACTCCGTGGCAACTCTGGGATCTGAAGACCGGCGAACCTGCTCCTGGGGCTCGGACACTCGAAGTACAAAAGATTCTTGACCAAGCTATGGCTCAGGAAGGCGGCTCACGCCACCCAGGACTCCTACATCTCTATATCCACCTCATGGAAATGTCGCCGACCCCTGAGAGTGCACTAGAGGCAGCTAACACGCTTCGCGATCTCGTGCCACATGCTGGACACCTAAATCATATGCCGACGCATATAGATGTTCTTGTAGGTGACTACCAAGCCGCGATCGACTCGAATCAGAAGGCAATCAACGCGGACGAAGTTTTCTTCGCGCGAGAGGACCCTCTCAAGTTTTACACACTTTATCGAGCGCACGACTACCACTTCCGTATCTACGCTGCTATGTTCGCAGCGCAGTCTGCCGTCACGCTCGATACCGTGAATCAACTCGAAGCAGCGCTTCCCGAGGAGCTTCTGCGTGTCGAATCGCCACCCATGGCCGACTGGTTAGAGGGGTTCCTTGCTATGCGTGTGCACGCACTGATTCGCTTCGGGCGATGGCAAGATATCATCGACCTCGCGTTACCGGTGGATCCAGTCTTATACAGCGTGACGACAGCCATGACACACTACGCAAAAGGCGTGGCTCTCGCCGCCACAGGCAAAGTGGAAGAAGCAGAGGAACAGCACAAACTATTCGCTAAGGCGTACAAAGCCGTTCCGATATCGCGAATGCTCTTCAACAACAAATGTGTCGACATCTTACAAGTAGCTGAGGCGATGTTGGACGGCGAGCTCGAGTACCGACGCGGCAACCACGAATCTGCTTTCTCTCATCTTCGGCAGGCGAGTAGGCTAAGCTACGCGCTGCCATATGACGAACCCTGGGGTTGGATGCAGCCGCCAACCCATGCACTTGGTGCCCTGCTGACTGAACAAGGTCGGTATAGCGAGGCTCTGGAGATCTACGAGGAGGATTTAGGGTACGGCGGTTCACTTCCGCGGGCACTACAACATCCAAAAAATGTGTGGGCGCTGCACGGATGCCATGAGTGTTTGACCAAGCTCGGTTACTCGGAAAAAGCTGCAGCTATCAAGAAGGAGCTAGACGACGCCATCAAAAACGCCGATGTACCCATCAAATCGTCGTGTTTCTGTCGCCTTCAGACATTGTAGGCTTGCATTTCGTTAATGCTAACTCAAACGAAGAGATGCGGACGATGGCTAGCAAGCATACTAGTTTCAATTCGTCATAACCTTTAACAAGCCTCCATCCTTTAGGACTGCTCGGAATGACGTTATGAATGTAATGAGACATCCGTTATATAGGTGCTATTACACTGCTTCCCTAGATTCTTCGCAAATCCTTCTTAGACAGACATTAGACATGCGGTGTCTCTTCCGTTCCCCATCCTTCACTCAGGCACTAATAGCCTTCAGAATAGCCTCACCAACCCCCTTCGCACTAGCAGGGTTTTGCCCGGTAATGAGTCTCCCCTCATCCTGAACAACTACAAATTCAGCCAAGGGCTGATCCGCCTTCCTATAATCGCCCCCCACGGCCTTAATCCTGTCTTCCAGCGAGAACGGCATGAACTTCGTCGTGCCCGCAAAATCCTCCTCTGCATTGCTAAACCCGGTGGCCTCTTTCCCAGCAAGGAGAGGCTTCCCATCGCTCCTCTTCGCATTGACGAAGACAATTGGACCATGACACACAGCGGCAACGGGTTTCCTCTTCGCGGCAAACTCCTCGATAATAGCAATGCTATCCGCATCGTCGACAAGGTCGAACATCGGCCCGTGGCCGCCGGGGTAGTACAATGCGTCGAACTCGTCCGCGCGGCCCTTGAATGACGACAGGGGCTGCGTCTTCTCCCAGACGGCCTTTTTATCCCTCGCAAAGGCATGCGCGCTCGCGTCTTCTTTGAATATCTCCACCGATGCCGGGTCTAGTGGCGCAACGCCTCCTTTCGGCGACGCCGTCACAATCTCGACACCCGCTTCTGTAAGCACGTCGTAGGGGTGCGCGAGCTCAGGGAGATACCATCCTGTTGGCGTGTTGGATGCTTCGATGTGCCCGACGGATGTTAACACGACGAGGACCTTGGGCGCCATTGTGGGTTGAAGATGGAGTTGATGATGATAATCTCTTGTCTATTTGTTGATAAAGTATGTAATGTTGCTAAGCTTGGATAAGGTCTTATGAACGTGATTAGGAGAGGAGCTGAATGTTGGGCCGTTGTATACACATAGAACAATGATGGTCCTACATTTATATACCTTATCACCAGTAGATTATACAGCTTTGTCCCATTTAGGTAGGCAACGCTGAAAAGCTACAGTACGCATTTCTGATAGCATTACCATAGTAAATCAGCCTTCACCGGTATTAGACCCCGGAGAATAGAGTATGAGTATCATCTAGATCGCCCTATCAGAATTGCAGCTCCGAGACCCCGGCACTGAGCGGTTTCTAGGCCCACGGCGAGTCGCAAACGGCTAGATCCATACTCCTCCACTGACGTCAACCGTGGAACTCCGAAGTAACGAAAACTCCGAAAGCACTGCATTTTGTAGATAATAGGTGTAGCGGTGTCAATACTTACCTAACACTCTAGACATTATGTCCTATATCCGATGCCGTCGGTGGCCTTGTCACTGAGACACCTTATGTATAGAACGGCGTGTTAGGTCTAGTACTAGGTGGGCGGCGGCTTGTCGATACTAAGATGGAATCATTCAACCCGGATATGGATGTTGACTAGACTTTGGCAAATCTCCTGCTTGGCTTCGTTATATGTACCTAGTATGCTATCGAGCCTCTAGTGGAAACGGCTGCTAGATCAACTTCCTCTTCTCAACTCAAAGATACCCTTCCACCTTGTTCGTACTAACCTAAGGAGCACCCATGCAACTAGTCTGTATACGAGCACCGTGCCAGCAAGCGCGATCAAATTCCTGGCCCCATCTACATTCAAAGCATACAATTCGAGGACCTGCTCGCCGGTTTCGATTGCGCATCGGCCGTTAGGCAGTCTCTGTAAATCATCGCACGTGAATGTAACACCGTCAAGACTATACCGCGCGAGTGCCGCAACGGCATACTTGGTAGGGCTGAGATAATTGAAAATCTCGAAAACGCGTGGCATGTCAATGCTGATGATACCCGTAATGACTTGGGCAACTGACAGCAAGATAGATATGATGTTCACTGCGAAACCGGTGTGTTTGAAGAGCGTATTGAACATGATACCCAAACTCTCGCCACACGACACTATACCGAAGGCACAGAAGACGAGAACAAAGTAAAGCTCAGCTGTGCGCGGGAGACCCACGGCAAAACCCGCCACGCCGAACACGAGGCAACTAATAATCTCGAATGGCAATTCCAGTATGGTGTAGGTGGCGAGAAAAGCCTCGACGCTGTAGACAGCGTCGTCATCCTCACGGTAGAAGACTTCGCGCTCGGTGGAATATATAGCGACATTTTGGAGCATCCCAATAAAGTACAAAGCACATATCTCCTGCACAAATCCAATCCGGTTTTGGATACTATAATAGTCGTGATGTAATGGTGCAAAGAACAGCGCCAAAAGAATGGCGAGCCCGATCACTTGAAATGTCCGTGCCAGCAGCAAAGGTGGTTGCCGGCGAAAGTTGATCGTTGATCGATGTAGAAGAAGTGGGAACGCCGTCGCGAAGGTTGCCCTTTTGCGGACGAGTGCCCCCAATTCGGCTGGTGTGGCGATTGTGATTTTCTGCAAGGAAGCTGGTCGAGGAGGTTTAGCGATCGAGTGTGGCCCTCTGAGAGCAGGGCTATCTGTTCCATATTGGCTTATTCGTTCCCTGTCACCTCCTTCTTCGGCTTCGAGAGTAGCGCCGGGTTTTTCGTACTCATTTTCGCTCGAGAATAGCTGAGAGAATCTAATGTCCACCTTTTCTACTTCATCTATCTTTGAATATGACAGTGGAAGCCCTTCCTTAGATTGAGGTTGTTTAATAACACAAGACCACGAGTCGATGAGCCGCCTGACCTTCTCTCGGCTTTCCAACTCCCTGTTTTCTTCTTGAAGATCAACGGTGATGAGATCCAAGGCGAAGTCTGCAGGATTTGTATGCCGAGGACACTGATAACCCAGATCAGTGAAATACCTAAGCATTGTTTTCGCTGATCCGCTATAAGTTGGAAACCCCCCTCTGGCAAGGAGAAGAACATTTCCAAAACTCTTGAAGAGATCAGACCTAGCTTGATGGACTGTGAGAATTAGGGTCCTGCCTTCGTGTGATAATCCCTGAAGTACCTCCATGATACTATTTGCAGTAAATGCATCAAGCCCACTCGTAGGTTCGTCGAGTAGAAGAACCCTGGGGTCCGTAAGAATTTGAACTGCGATGCTAACACGGCGCTTCTCACCGCCTGAGATTCCCTTGACCAGATCGCTGCCAACTAAATTGTCCGCGCAATCCTTAAGGCCCATCTTAAGAAGAACCTCCTCGGCTCGTTGGTACTTTTCCCGTTTACTCATCCAGGGAGGGAGACGAAGACCCGCCGCAAAACGGAGTGTCTCTCGGACAGTCAGAGACGGTAACAATGCATCGTCGTCTTGACAGACATATGACACAACAGATCGGACCACTGTACTCGAGGGCGAAGCCCCATTAAATAGTAGCCTGCCAGTTTGTCGGTACTTGACCCCAATGGTATTACTCAGACGTTGTGCCATTGCATTCAACAGACTCGTTTTCCCCGACCCTGATGGACCCA
Organism: Xylaria castorea; assembly: GCA_022495115.1. Lineage (NCBI taxonomy): Eukaryota > Fungi > Ascomycota > Sordariomycetes > Xylariales > Xylariaceae > Xylaria > Xylaria castorea. The sequence goes on along the minus strand of MU382712.1, from coordinate 11,918 downwards.
TGATTACGTTGAGCATGCCAGCTTCGAAGGCTGCGGTTATGGGTTGGAGGATTGTCTTGATGGGAAGCGATTTGCCCAAAGCAGATCTCTTATCCAGCTCAAGAGCGAACTTGTCAAGGCAGACGTCAATCGTTCGTACTTCCTGTCTCGATCTTACCATCATTTTTTCCTTCCCTGTTGAGAGATCAAGATCCGATGTCCGTGATCGAGCCACTGTCATCTTGACGGGAACGAATGCAAGACCAAACCAAGATATGAGAAAGAAGAAGACGACGAAGGCTACCATAACAATGATGGGTCGTGCAACCCAGTCTTGCGGAAAGCCGAGATTGTTCAGGATATATCGACCGGTATATTGTATACACGCCTGATTTGAGGCGCCACCGGCCAAAGGGCAATCATAGAAACTGCCTTCAAATTCATTACTGCACAATGCTCCAAAAGCATAATACTGCTGTCTTCTTAGTAGAGCTATAGTGATATTGAGACCTGAACTTACGCTGTAGGTGATGTATTTTGTCCATCGAACGTAGACAGGAATTGTATTGCTCTGAATGAAGTAACCACATGCTAAGCTCTGCAAAGTATAGGCCAGATTGGCAATAAGACTAGCTCCTGGAAAATGCCTGACAGCTGTGATACAGGCCGCAGCGAGTGTAACGGCAATATAATGATTGAGTAATAGTACAGCAAAAAAGATGAAGAATTTGCTGACATTGAGATCGAACCCAGCAAGAAAGTAGAAGATCACGCTATATAAAAACGGAATAGGAACATCTTCAGTAAAGAGACGGGCTATGCGACGCGATAGGATGAAGGGCAGAGCTGTCACGCAACCTTCACCTTTTTCTCTGTCGAAAGTTGGAATATCGAGGCTCATGCGGTAGATCTCGAAAGTCAGGAATAGATAACCCTGTCAGGGTAGCAGTCAGTTATTATAGTATACGGTGGGATTATCAACTAGCCACTTAGCCCTTTGCCTCTGAACCTATATAAAGCACTGAAGGAGACACTAAGACGTACCTGCAAAGCAACAGATATATAAAGGGCGCCTTCTCTTGAGCGAATGCCAGACTGATCTCGGGCTAGATTATAAAAAATATAACCCGTAATGATGGCTATAAGGATCGCTTCAAGTAATGAACTGCGCGCATAGAAACAGGTTAGCCAAGATTTCTAAGTCTCACATCATAGAACTTGCTAGATCGTACGAAACGAGGAGACTAAGGGATCATGCATGTGAAGCTTTAATACATACCCAGCCATGCCTATGGGGTCTCGATAGGTGACTTTGAACGTCCTATGAGTCAAGACTCTTAGTTGGCGAATGAAACCGGCACGACTTGGGCGTGTTCGTGGAGTGAGCATTGAATCATCGCTGTGGGTATTTTCTAACGATAAATGTTCAAACATATTCCGTGAATTGTCTACCCAAGCAACCTTCAAACGCTCTACACGCGTGGTACTCTCTTCTTCAAGCTCAGGGGTCCGGTTATCTATGGCTGCATGATCGATGGCAAACTCGGCAGGATTGACAAATGGTGGAAGTTCGTATCCTAAGCTGGAGAACCAAGGTATACAGTTCCCGGTAGGTCCCGAATAAACTAGACTCCCTTTTGACAGGAGTACTAGGTTGTCCATTAAAGCCCATATGGCGGTCCTCGGTACATGTAAGGTAGTGATTATTGTACGTCCTTTTCGGGCCAACTCTTTCAGTGTCCGGACTAGCTGATAAGCACTCGTAGCATCTAATCCGGTTGTTGGTTCGTCCAAAAAGAGAACGGATGGGTTTGCCAAAAGTTGAACTCCAATGCTTGTTCGCCGTCTTTCTCCTCCACTACAACCACGGTGCTGACTCTGACTGTTCCCGATCTTAGTATCTGCACAATTTTTCAGACCTAACTCCAAGATCACTTCTTCAACTATTCGAGCTCTCTGACTACCCGTCGTAGGTGGAGGCAGTCTTAAATCAGCCGCATATCTTAACGTCTCCCGAACAGTGAGCGTGGGAAGTAGGACATCTTGCTGCATCACGTATCCATTCCTGACGGAATCTACCGACTCCGACCCGTTGAATCTGGTAGTGCCGGTTTTCGATAGCGTTGTACTGAAGATCCGTTCCGCTATCGTATTTAGCAATGTTGTTTTGCCCGAACCACTCCCACCAAGAATTGCTGTTAGGGTGCCGGGTTTACAAGATGCGTCAATGGAATGCAAGAGGATCTTCTTCTTTGGCGCTTTGTCCTTGTCTGCTTTGAAAATGCCATGCAAATACGTTGCCGGGTTCACTATGGAAGGCGATGTATCTACCGTGACGGAGAGGTTTCGTATTTGAACATCAACAGTTTGAACATCGTCGAGCGAGAGTTGACCCGCAGTTACTGGTATAGGTTGCTGTCCAGGTTCCACACAATTAAAGTCTATCGACTCACAGCCAGAATCGGTCGGCTCGGTGATATCGACTTTCGACATGGTCGACTTGTGATTCTGGGCAGCATCTGCTTGGGAATAAGCGGTCGCCTTATCAACCATTGTCATCTTCCGGGTCTTGTGCAATATCGAACAACCCGGCTATAGTCTCGAATTTGTACAGGTGACTACCTCAAGTGTAGTAAAGTCAAGTTTATAGGCAGATCATAGCGAGTCGATATGTCTCACTGAATGAATTGGTGATCTCTATTTGAACGAAAATAGATCTTGTCGTGCAGGCTAGGGTCGAACTGGAAAGACGTCGTGCTATCAAGACTTGAAGGGCCAAGTTGAAACCCGACTTAGCGAGAAAGCCATACATGTGTGCTTTCTAGCGGGCGACATCTTTTAAGACCTCCGAGCCTCGTTTATACTACGATAATCAGTAGGGTCGGCATAAATCTCGTGAGCGTAATCCTTCGCTTGTTATCATCACGTGGTCTATAGCTGAACGGAAGCAAGACGAAGTAGAGCCCTGTAATATACTCGTATGATATGGGATCGCATGGTAAGACGTTAAACGGGTCCCCTACCAGAGAACACTGGTGACAAGGTGTGGTATATCGACTTATCGCTCACTTGTGACTTGAACCTACAATTCAGTAACCAGGAATCCTGCTGCTGAAAGCTGTGGGGCAATTTGACAGACCTAGCTAGCCGTGAGCGATATTGCCGTGAGAACGGTGGTTGTCATTTAGATAACCCCTGCGGTTAGGGATCCATCATGCCCCTCACGGGATAATTATTTTTAATATCCAACGAATACAGTACAGTATCTGATCGTAAGCGAGGCCAAGCCGGTTCTTTTCTCCAAGCGAACACTTTTCTATGGAAACAGGGTTTCCGAGTTGGGAAAGTCTTGCATCCCGATCGACGTGGTCCCAACTGCCTGGTTGAGTGATAATCCTTGCAGTGAGTTCTCGCTTGTATGCACGTGTAGATGTGCACGTGGTAAAGGGATGACTGGTAACGAAACCGAAGTGCCCTTGCCGCCGCCGTCAAATATACGAACCTACCTACAATAGGCTTACCGAAACGATAGATGATATGCATGAGCGGTAGATGGAGGCTCGCTTGGAGCAGTTTGCTTCGATTTTACAAGCGAGGGCTGAGATAAGACGCTGTATAGAAAACACATTTTGCTCGCTTCGAGGTAAAGCCAATCCGTGCACGATGGGATGGGCATGCAGAATCCAGCGGTGTATATGAGGCCAGACATTTTTTAGACGAGGTCATTGCGACCCGATTACCTCGATTCGTACGCATGATGAAGTTGATTACTGTGTCGGGTAGATATGGGCGGTCGGTCGCCGGCTCTTCATTTAATTGGAAGGGATTGTAGCGATAGATGAGAGCATAGACGAGTTTTTAAACGAAACCAAGAAGGATGAGGAATGGACTGGACAACTCCTGCACTCAAGGTCCCGTCCTAGCCAAATTTCGGGTTCCAATGCTTGTAACGAGGCATTCTCTCATAGGCACATTATTCGTTAGGCAAATAGTTAAGTACGTAGATACATGCATAATCCGCCTTGATTTTGTTCCTGTGCTGTATAATTGCAAACTCCGGGGCTTAGGTACAGTAAGGTATGTAGGTCAGACAACTGGGAGGACGATGCACAGTACCCTCTCACTGAACATTGAATATCACAGTCACACTAGCCTTGTTTAACACGGACTCTCCGACCCGACTCAGGAACCTCTCCGAGCACACCCTGCCTAAGCTTGTAAATAACATCTAGGCGCGCGGGCGGGCTCTCCCGGATCGAGTGCGGCGCCTAGTCTACAATGTTGAGCACAAATCCAGCTTCTCACGCGAGACAAACTCCCAGTAAGTCCACTCGGTGAAGACATCACCCGTGCACGGCTCGGTTCTGTATGGCCGATGACGTTATCGACTTAAACATTCCAAGAGAAGCCGTTAAACATAAAGCTCAAAGATAGTAGTTAGTAAATTTAGTTTAGTTGGTCATAGAAGTGCTTATGATCCCCATGGCCGTGATGATTGTAGCCTTGATACTGACATATTCCCAAGATGATGAGGTGTCGGCACAGTTGCATTATATACACAGATCCGAATACTGATCTCTCCCTCGCCTCGCGTTTCTCATCTCTGAAATAGACTCGATTCAGGCAATGCAGGTTTCTATTTGCGTCTTCTTACGAACCGAGCCCACTGCCTACGCATTTCCCCTTCACTCCACAGACGAAATATGTCTTAAAGCGGGTATTTCTGCGATTCATAGATATTCACGATGCCTTGGCATTCAAAGCATAAGTGCCAATCCCAAAAGTTGTAGTTTGAGTCTTTCTGACTTGTATTTCAAGATCCGAAGAGGAGGCGGCAATCTGTTGCTGATCGGCAAACGCACCTAATTCATATAACTCTAACGCAGCGCAATAGATGTTTATGCATGCGATGTTGATCAAGAGTTTTCTCCCAAGCTGAGCTGAAAATCAACTTAATAAGATGCTTGATAGTTGCAGTATGACTGATACCTACCTACCTAGGTGAATCAAAGGCTGTAATCACTGTAATCTCTGTGTACTTATCGGTCTATCAGGGAGTAAAGTAAGTTCTTCTCCGCCGCATTGAACAAGTAGTTAGTTAATAGCCTCTTCCCAACCGCATCACCTCTCCAGCTCATACAACCAAGATTCCTCAGTCGCACGTCTAGATATCTTAATGCAGCCTAAAAGACTCAGATCAGCAAAGTTTCGTCGCCTTTACGATCCTCGGAGGTGCACCTCAATTTAACTTGGCTAACTAGACCAATCGCGTCTATATGTAGATGGACTTTTATGCTTGTCAAGCAAGCGGCTACCCCTCCATGGTATACTGCAAAACGACGCATCAGTGCAAGGGCAATCAGAATGCCATAAGTACATAAAACAACTAATAATTGAGAAGAATCAATTAAAGCTCTATAATAAGATACATATCTCGTAATCATTACGCCACAAAACGCATGCTCTATGCACTTGGTATCACATCATTTCATGCGGAGCTTTAGGTCCTTTGTTTCCCCAAAACCTTCCAGCCGAACCTCCCCATCTATTCCTTGTCATATCCAGATTTCCCCTCATAACGTGATATCGTGAACTCCAAATTCTCTTTCCTTCTCTATGTTGTTCTCTATGTTACTTTTTATCGTGTCGATCTAGATCCAGCATGTTTGACTCCTGATCTAACCCTTGAAGGGTCGTCTCAATCAAGCAACTCGCTTTTCAATAATTGGCTTGCCAATAGGCGTTTTGCTGACGAAACCAGCATTGACGCCACCGTGTTCGTAGACCTTGCGACCTCTCAGCCAGGTCTCCTTAACCCGGCCGGTGAAGTGATGGCCCTCCCAAGGCGAGCAACGGTTCTTCCAGTGCATACCGTGGGATTGCAATACCCATTCCTCCGCGTCGTCAAACACGCAGATATCGGCGTCCATGCCAACTTTGAGAGCACCCTTACGATGCGATAACCCAACTTGTTTAGCGGTGGCCTGAGAGCACAGCCGTACAATGTCAAGAATAGTCGGTGTCGACTTGTAGCCGGCCGCTGCACGCTTCTTGGCAGACGAATGAAGGATTGGCAGGCCGAGACCGACAGACGATATACCACCCCAAGCGGCGAAAAAGTCGCCTTCAGACGCACTGACCGAGGGTTTGGTAACGAGATTCACGTCGGCGCGCATGTCGATGCCTGAGTCGTTATGGCGCATATTCGGACGGATGTCCTCCGTTTGCAAATGGGGTGGCAGATGCTTGAGCTCAGGTGTGCAAGGCGAATGATCAGATACGACAGTCTTAATGCACGAGTCTTCGGCTTGTAGTTCCTCCCACAGCCCATCCTGGTTTAGCTGTTCCCGAATGGGAGGGCAACACTTGTATCGACAGTCGCCGTCCTCCACTCCTTCAGCGGCCAGCCCGAGATAGTGGAAACACGTCTCAGCTGTGATATTGATACCCCTCTCGCGTGCCTCCTTAAGGATCGGTATAGCCTGCGTCGCGGACAAGTGTACAATGTGGAGGTGAAGGTTGGTAGCAAGGTGAGCGAGGGAGATGATCTCTTCAATCGCATACGTCTCGAACGACGGCGGGCGAGATTCGAGGAACGTCTGATATTCTTTTAAAGTACCCTTTGGTGCTAATGGTGGCTCTGAGATCTGCACGGCGTCGCCCACGGAGTCGGTAATAGGTGGAATCATCTCGGCGTGAAACATGAGGGTGGTGGGCGTGCCATTCAATGTCTTCATGGCCAGCTCAATGTCGGTTGACGATATGGCAGGGAATTCATCCACCTACGAGGATGTTCAGCAGGTCATCCAGCAACGTTACTATCTGCGGGGGCACTTACACCGGACTCGATCAGGAACCCCTTGAAACCACGCACACCAGCTTCTACTAACGGTAGTAGCTCATCTGCATTTCCAGGAATGACGCCTCCATAGAAACCAACGTCAACCCAGCATTGGCCTTGACTAGCTGCCAGCTTTTCTTTGAAACCTGCCAAGGTCGTGGTAGGCGGTATGGCATTCAAGGGCATATCAACCACTGTGGTCACACCCCCTGACGCCGCTGCTCGCGTGCCCGTGTTGAACCCCTCCCATTCCGTACGGCCAGGCTCGTTGAGGTGAACATGGGCGTCTACCAAACCAGGTATCAAGAGCTTCGAGCCATAGTCGAGATACGTATTCGTGGAGGGGAAGGCAGTTTTGGGTAAGACAGTTGCTATGACGGCTACTATCTTACCAGTTGCAGGAGAAATGGAAATGGTAGCCGGTGTGAGAAGCAGGCTATCATCTGGCAGCGTCAGTACCGCCCTCGTGGAAACAAGGACGGTCAATGCCTCTGAGCTAGACATGGCCGAGGCACACATATACAAGAGAACGCAAAACGCAGTTCAAGCACCGAAGTCTAGACTCACAAAAACCGAGCCGACTAACGAGAGAAGAGACGAATGCAGATAAGCACAGATGCAGTCCAGCGGCTTATCCTGTGGGGTTGGTAGCACGCGGTAGAGATAAAGTATTGTAGTCGCGTGGCCAAAGAGATAGCGATATCCACCAAAGATATGATGGAGCGAATCACAAAGAAAACGTCACAAAGAGAATGTCATGGGGAGGACGAGCAGCATGGAAAACAAAGAAGGGTGACTAGCGAGGGGGAGGGAAGGGACTTAAGAACACCGAATATATCTGACGCAGCCATGATGGGGATAGGGATCTGGACGAGATGTGCATGCGCTACGACCACGGGCTGTGGGGTGATGCAAGATCAGAACGGAATGCCGGGTAGCGAACGAGGGAGCCACCTAGCAAGGCCCAGCAAAGGAGACGAGAGACGAGAGACGAGAGAGAAGCACAAAGCGGCTACTACCTCCACCAGCAGCAGAGAGGGTCGGCCAGGGTGGGCCAGAATTGACGGATGGATTTTAACTACTGTAGCTGCGGTCGAAAATGGGACGGATTGCCGGGACTGTACGGTAGATGGGTGCAGTGGCGCCGAGATAAGACAGGGCCTTCTTGACACAACGGTCAAGAACTGAGGTTGAAATCTGGAGTCGAGTCGATGGTGTAGGCAATAGTTAGCGTGAAGTTGCTCAAGACTGGATTTCGACGTCTTGTTATCTCGGTCCTCTCATTGGTCCCTCCGCTCAACTCTATCTATCTACCTACCTCACTGTACTGTTACACCTCGGCGCGCTTAGAGCAAGTACTTCCTATCTTGTACCTGCCCCTATTGTAGTGTCTCCTTGCATAAGGTAACCTCAGGCTCACCTATGCACTTCAAGGTACCTACTCCGGATGTCGCTGGTGTCGCAGGTGTTGTAAGTGTTATGTTATGAGCGAGGAGGGTCTTATCATCTGCCGTATCATCGGAGCTCACCGACTTGAATTGAATCCACTTCAATCTACAACTCCATACTGCGTACTACTGCAGACTAGTGCCTCTTATTCATTCATAGATAAGCATACTCGCGACGGAAAACGACAGACATTTACCATAAAGAGGTCCGAAAGAATGCATTCGTGGGCATTCAGTTGGTCCTCGAAAACCTACGATACCTCCCCCTTAGCCACAACAAAAACACCAAGTCAAACGGGATTTTAGTCAAGCTGTGCAACGTCTCCAATGTATCACACTCCGAACCATCCAGACTAGCCCGAGCGCAAGCGTATGCGCGGTGTCTTACCATATGGGTTAGGTCTTAAATTGATCCAGGCTACATCCGGGCCGCCTATCGACACTATTGCTCGATCGAATCGAGTAATTTTTCGAGTAATTGTATGTCATGACTTTGACGCCACACAGCCCCTGTCTCTAAATACCTTCACATCCGACTCAATCCGATAAAATCTTTTCTGAACCATCGAGTAATACTTAAGTAATGGGTGATTTTCCCCAGCGTTTCTTTAATATTCCAATGCTAGGGTCTAGCCTAATTTCCTCCATGCCAACGCTGACCCTTCCCATCTCAGAAAATTTTCGTGCACTGAGTCAGCAAAATGCTAGATGCCACGTCAGGGTACCTTGACAATTCATTCAGCTCTCATCCCAGTTTTTAAGGCCATGCACTCTTATCCAATGTCAGAAGAAACCAGTTGCTGTCTAGATGTTCATATGACCAAAAATATTCATGACCCTGGCAAAATCTGTTGAAATGTTCGGCATCAATCCCAGCCCAGACCCCAACCGCCACTGACATTAGACTGGCTTGAGCGTCACGACCGAGATCGCCGGGTCATATGCTACCGGATGTATGAACGAAGAAATAGTATGTGATCTGACCAGCCGGGAGAGGACGCGGCGATGGTCACAACATCCTGGTCTCACATTATCACCGAGGAGCGCGAACCTACACGTATTGGAGACAGTGACACGTCGACAATGAAATAGGTACCGGAACGCCGATGGATGCGCGGGTTTCGTTAGGTTCCTACATTTCTTCGAGATTGATTAGGAATTAACCGGATTCGCTTCTGTCCATCCATATCCCGCAAGAGCACTTGGAGTTAACTACCACGGCCGATAATCGAAAAGCGACTCAACCATAGGTTCGAGTCCGTCGTCTTCTAATAAAAGTTTGTCGCGAAAAGGGGGTTATTGGTTTTTCCGGTTTAAATCCAACCCCCTCGACAGCGTCACTGCTGTCTGACGATCTCCTCAGAAACCATGATAAATCCGCAGCTAGGCAGGCCCCATTTCTTCCGCCGTTTATCGGCACCGACAGTCCTTGGCTACTGTACTGCTATGAACGCTGTGAGTCTAGGTCCCAAGCGGAAATCGGGTATTGGAACTGGCCAGGTAACCCCATGCTACAACACGACATCGCACCGCTATTTCGCAAGTTGGATCAAAAACAGTACCGCCTACTAAGCAGAGGCATGCAGTGATCTAAAACGTCAGTCCTAGTGCGGCTTTCTTTCGCAAACTAGTTTAGTACATCCCGAACACGAATCCGCCCTACCAATTTGGTATTTGATAAGTGAAGTCCGATAGTCTATGCCATTTTGTATTCAAGAAAGTCCTCGAGGTTGCTGCCGCAACTATTTCGTCTAGGCTGCGGGCTCTGATGCCTGCGACTTCACTGTCCGTTGATGAGCTTTGTTGGTAGAACTAGTACGTCTTAGAGTATGGGTCGTGAATATAGTCAATTTTTGGAATTTGTTAGCAATGTACTCTCTATCATAATGTTCTGCATAACCACTCGCTCTAGGAAGATTGCCTGAACAGTTGTAGTATCTTCTGCTGGTTTCAGGAGCATAGAGCAACCGAGAATAACTTGATCATTGCTGCACCATTCGGTATCCCCAAAGACGCTCGATATTTCGAAGGGTGGTAATCTCGACTTTCAGTGTGTATATCTGAGTAAGAATGGAAATCCGGGTTGCTCAGCAGAGCACTACCGAAGAAACCGGATGCCAAGACGGAGCGAAACCCGATATATCCCCCGATCGATTCGGATCAGCCCGGGAAATACCCAAGGCTCATACGGGATCTCTGTTGATTTCGTCCCTTGATTCTATAGCAAACCAATAACTCTCTACCTGGAGCATCCTCCAAGGCACCGAGCTCAGCCCGTATCTACGATCATACGTAAAACCATAGCGTAAGAGCTTTAGATTGAGCAACGTACATGATTCATAACGAGGCGCGGATCATGGTATTTCCATTTAAGAGGCATAGCTTTGGCCGCCAACATGTTCCTCTAGGCTGAGAACACTTGGAGAATGGATGGGTTTAGATCCGAGCATGAGGCTACACTCTACCCCGGCTCAGATATAACTTGCTCTTTGTTGATATCTGTAACAAGGGCTTGGTTTCAAGGGCTTGGAAGAGTGTTCATATTGCAATAATCATCTAGGGCGTCAAGGGGGCTATGAAGGTCTAGTCCTTCTCCTTGGGCCAGGCGGCGACCTTCGTCTTTATATGTTAAAGCCTCGCTTTCGTTCCAGGTCCCTACTCGCTCTCGTATAGCCTGTCTCATAAGCTAAACTGGGGGCTCACGGGCCACTCCCTCACGAGCCACCCAGCCACCCGCTTTTTACACATATACCCTGCCTTCAACACTTCGCGTTTTTTACACCGCTTTTACTCTTTTACTTTTTTTTTTACTTTTATTTGAATCGTTTTTTTTAAGCTTTTTTAAAATGTTGTACATTTTAAACGAAAAGCGTATTAAAGCTATTATATGCAATATAAAGCTTAAATTATTAATGCGCACAATAGCTAAAAAGTAAAATATTTTATAAAAGTAAATAATAAAACGTTTATAAAATGTTTTTACTAAAAAAAAGCTTAATTAAAACTTTTAAATATTTTTTTTATATTTAAAATGTTAAGTAGCTAAAAGTATAATATTATACGTAAATAAAACATGTAAAACAAATAATTTATATATTAATTTTGTTTTTTACTAAAAGGAAAAGTAAAGCTTTTATATGCAAAATTTTTTGCTTAAGCAAAAAATTTTGTGTACGTGCACCGCTTATTTAATTAAGCTAACAAGTTATTTAAGCAGTTATATAAAAAGTTTTACATGTAGTTAACATTAATGTTTTAATACTAGCTTTTTTTTTTTTAACTATAATGTTTTTTTATATAATTGTTTTATAAATAAAACTTAAGAAATTTTAAACGTAAAAAAAGTATAAGCTATAACGTATAGCTATTTTATAAGTAATATAATCGCTTAATAATATATTAAATTATTAATTTTAAATAGCTTTTTTAACTTATATATTATACGTATATTATATAACTACGTGTTAAAAAAATAGTTTATGCGTAAAAAAAATAAGGAAAAAATAAGCTATAACTGCTTTTAGTTTTAGCTTGTTAAAAACGTATGTTATTAAAAAAAAAGTGCAAAATTTGCTGCTTTTATATATAAATAAAATCTTTTTATGCAAGTTTTTTTTTTTTTCTTTTTTTTTTTTTTTTGAACGCGCGCG